>QANY01011952.1:3426-166442 GCA_003255025.1 Datisca glomerata | reverse complement strand
ATATATATATATATATATATATATATATATATTTAGGATGAATCTTGAGTTGACTATTTTGAGACGTTTATATATTTCAATCATTTATAAAGTAGTGTAAAACTTATTTTTATTATTAATTTTAGTTAGAAATAATTAATTTGTTTTTTAAGGATCACAGTTTTTTAATATTATAATTATTAACATTTGGTAGGATTTTACGATCCTCGATCCAATCCAACGATCTAATTCGGAAGACCCATTCACCGATCCGAGTAACAAATACGATCATGACAACCTTAAGTATATCCAATGCGGTTTAGGTCTCCACCTGAATAAACAAGCATATAGTTTCTCATTCTCCTAAGATACTTGAGAATGTGCTTTGGTGCAATCCAATGTTGTAAACCATGATTTGATTGATAATGCTTGATAATTCCCACCGCATAATAGATGTCTACTCTCATACACAACATGTCATACATAAGACTACCAACAACTGAAGCATAATGAACCTTTCTCATATCCCTTTCCTCTTGAGATGTCTTAGGACATTGCTCATTGGAGAGGACAATTCCATGTCTGGTCGGTAGTTGAAATTTCTTGAAATTCTCCATAGAGAATCTCTCCAGCATCTCATCAATATAGGATGCCTGAGAAAGTGTCAAGAGGTTGTTCTTTTTATCTCTTAGGATTTGGATGCCTAAAACATAGCTCGCCTCTCCCCAATCTTTCATTTGAAATTTCTCAGCTAACCACTTCTTTACTTTTGATGAAGTTTCTATATCATTCCCAATGAGTAGAATATCGTCAACATAAAGAACTAAGAAAACCACCATCTTATATTTGATGTATTTATAAACACAAATTTTGCCAACATTGAAGCCATACGATTTAATAATCACATCAAATGTAAGATTCTAAGATTTAGATGCTTACTTTTATCCATAAATAGATTTAAGCAACTTGCATATTTTCTTATCTTGCCCTTTTATCATGAACCTTTCCGGTTGTATCATATAGATGCTTTCTTTAAAAGATTCATTCAGAAAAACTATTTTGACGTCCATCTGCCATATTTCATAGTCTAAACTAGAGGCAGACAAAAGGATGCGAATGGATTTTAGCATGACAACAGGGGGAGAATGTCTCTTCATAATCGACTTTATTTCCCTTGTGTATAGCTCTTAGCTACTAGCCATGCCTTGAAACATTCTACTTTTCCATATGCATCTCTTTTCTACTTGAAGATCCATTTACATCCAATGGGCCTCACATCTTCAGTTGGATCTACAAGTCCCCATACGGAATTGGAATACATCGATATCATTTCCTAGTTCATGGCGTCTTGTCCTTTCTCATTTTTAGGATTATTCATCACCTCTCTAAAGGTTAATGGATCGTCTATATCAATGTCTGACACTAGGGCATGTGCCTCTATTTCATAGAGAATAAGTTTTCTTACAACCCTCCCACTACGACGTTGCACTGAGATTTCTTGAATATGAACTGTGGTTGTCGTTTATCAGTTGATGATGAAGGTGGTCTGATCTCATCAGACGTTAATCCTTCAAAAAATACTTTGCTTTGAGTTTTATAGTTTTCCATATAGTTGTGTTCAAGGAATGTGGTATTTTTCGATACAAACATATTTTGATTCTTATGACTATAAAATACCCACCTCTAGTTTATGGAGCATAGTCAACAAATATACACACTTCAGACATTGAGTCTAACTTTCCAGTCTTGGGTCTAAGAACGTGAGCTGGGCACCCTCGTATACGGAAACAACGCAAAACTAAGTTTGGAGTCATTACATAACTCTAAAAGTGTCTTGCTTATAGACTTAGAAAGCACTACATTCAAAATGTAAGTTGTTGTTTGAAGTGCATATCCCCAAAAAGTGAGTGGTAGTGTTGAGTAGCTTAACATCGACCTAACCATATCCAATAAGGTTCGATTTATCCTTTCTAAAACACCATTTTGCTGTGGCATTCCAGGTGTTTTGAGTTGGGATATGATGCCATACACCAGCAGGTAATCATTGAATTCTAAATCCAAGTATTCACCACATCGATATAATCGAAGTGTTTTCAATGATTTACGTAATTGCTTTTAAGCTTTAGCTTTAAAGTCCTTAAACTTTCCAAAAGTATCTGACTTTTTATGCATTAGGTATGTATAACCATATCTATAGTGATCGTCAATGAAAGTGATGAAATACTCATACACACCTCTCTCTTGTACATTGATCGGTCCACAGACATCACTATGTACTCGCTCAAGTGGTTCTTCAGCTTTCTGGCCCTTTCGTGTGAAAGGTATCTTAATCATTTTTCCCTCTAAACTAGATTCACAAATAGGAAGAGTCCTAACTTTTAGTTCTCTCAAAACACCATGCTTTGTTAACCTGTTTAATTTATCTAGATTAATATGTCCTAACCTAAGATGCCATAGATACATGTTATCATCAGCATGAGAAACTCTTTGTCATTTGTTACTTTTCGAATTTACTACTTTAAATTATTCAAAATTATTTAATGCGCATTTAGTTAGTTTAAGCATATTCATTCTATGCAAAACTTTTGCACGACAAATATTGAATCCATTCTTAGAAATAATAAACTCATCATTAATTAAAGAAAATTCAAAAAATTGCTCATGCAGTAACAAAAGAGAAATCAAATTTTTTGAAAATCCAGGAATATAATAAACATCGTTTAAAACTAAATAATTATTTCCAAAAAAGGTGGACAATCCCCAAAGCTTTCGCTAACAAGAGTGCCAACTCTTATAATGCCATCGCCATCA
Source organism: Datisca glomerata (assembly GCA_003255025.1). Taxonomy (NCBI): domain Eukaryota; kingdom Viridiplantae; phylum Streptophyta; class Magnoliopsida; order Cucurbitales; family Datiscaceae; genus Datisca; species Datisca glomerata. The sequence continues at coordinate 163,652 of QANY01011952.1, read as the reverse complement.
GCCAGCTCCCTTGACGAATCAAGTATCTACAAAGAAGAACATACATGGTTAGTGGCTCCTGAATCCAGTATCCAGGATGACAAATCATATTCCACTAAATAAGTTTCAAGTACAAGTAAATCATATTTACATTTATTTTTTTGTTCAGAGAGATACTTGTTACAATTTATTTTCCAATGACCTTCAATCCCAAAATGGAAACATTTTCCTGTGAGTTCGTTGTGAATATTGTTCTTCTCGTCCTCGGCTGACCTAATGACCTTATTTTCATCATTAGTCTTACTTTTGTGCCTACCATTCTTCTTCTTCTTTTGTTACTACTAACAATAGAGGGAGAAGGGTTTTGCTCGGTAACTTTTACCTCGCCCCCACGGTAGCCCCTGTGTCATAGTCCAAGTATTGACTGAATGCCTTTAATGGATTTCTTCAGTAAGAATAAATTCATTATGCTCATAAACTAGCAACATGTTTGACTTGGATTTCCAACTTATGAAATTATCACCATCTAATTTCTCAAGCGCAAGTAAAGCAGTAATAGGGTTGCCATTGGTGGACATAATAATAACTGAAAAATAAAACATACATAATTCAATATGATTGAAATAAATATCTAGAATTCAGAAAGTAAACATGATGCATGAATGCAACATAATAAACACATAAATTTAATATTTAATAATTCACGATAAAAAAACCTAACAATTAATGTGCTGCCTTAGGATTAGTAAGATTAATCTTGACTGTGTATGAGACATTCTCATCTTTATTAATTAAAACTTAAAATATCACATATTTTCTCTTTTAACAATAAAGTATGGCTAATTTGGTCAAGTCCAAATTATTCACTCAAAACTTAATTGTGACTTTGTGAGTGTAACCCATTGTTTCAGATTCCATGACTTGATTTAAAATATGCCGGCTTAGGGTCGGTCAAAACTAAACTACATCACTTAGTATTTTATTCTTAAGAAGTCCAACCTTGGTATTGATATAGCTCGAAACTTTTTAAGGGGGATGAAAACAAAGACATCTCGAGGCCCTCACTACACCTCATGGTATTGTACTAATAATGAAGACCATATGTTACATTAACATGTCAACCTTCTCCCACTCATTATTTTAAGATAATGTGTTTTTATTATAACTAATCAATTAATTCTAAATTAATTACTAGTTATAACATTAACCCTATGAATGTGAAATTAAAAGTTAATCCAATCTTATTGGTCTAAGTTCATTTAACCTTCTAAAGAGCCAAAGTCATAATTAGGTGAACTTAGAATAACAAATTAATGACATTCATCAAACTTTAGTAAAACTCTTTTAATAAAGTTAATTATCCTAAATGTTACTATAGTCTTTAAAGTGGTGTGATTACCAAGTTTTAACTAATTAAAACCTAGCAGTTTACATTCAATGCAATGCATTCCATATAAAAATATTAGGACAATCTTAATCAATCATGTTTCTACTAATGAGATGCATGAATAAATAAAACTATGTGGAGTTTCATGTATGCCATGTGATTCACTAATGCATGGTCATGTTATCAATCATATCAATAAATATTTATTTAATAATTAAATAAATTAATGATGAATCGGATGACTATATGGTATTTTTAAATTACAACCATTGAAAATTAGAAATAAAATTACAAAGAGGGCTTTATGAGTACATATTTCCAAAATAGCTCCTTCTCCATCAGAGGTCCATCTTCATAATCTTCAAACTTTGAACAAAATCCTTTTAATTAGGAAAAACAATTTGTCTTAACTAAATAATCTCTATAATTATCTTATTTTTTTCAAAAATTATTGATTATGATTTAGCCAAAAAATAATTTAACGACTCATCAAACTTGGGTCAAACCTAATCAATTCATTAATTTTAATTTTCATAAAATTAAATTAATAATTAATTTTAAAATTACAATAATTTTGAAATTTAAAAGGTAAAAGATAGAGATAGGATTTTCGTAAAACACTGTAGGGATAGGGTAACTAGGTATCAGGGTTACTGTGAAACTTCCCTAGCTGTGACAACAATCGCCACCGACGATAGGACTCTCCCACCGCTGCCTATATCAACTACAACCGACCACCACCAACCATCACCGGTAACACTTCGGCGACGTCATAGACGCCAATTTTCCAGCGGCGCCAGCGCCAAAAATCCAATTGCTGGTGTCGGCGTTGAAATTCCCTAGGAATTCTAACTTTTATGTTCCATCCTCATTCGTCACGTGCGTTCTTCATCTTCTCGGGAATGGGATTATATAATATAATATTCAAAATATAATTACAAAAATTTGAATGCCCAAAAATGGCTTACACAAGATTTAAGGAAAAATAAAGAACAAATCCTAACCCATAATCACCATACAGTTAATGATCCATCATTAACCGTACATTAAAAAAACAAACTATCCATTTATTCATACATATCAAAATATATTATGAAAATGCAAGACACCCACACAATATTTAATATACATATATATAATGACCTCTATGATACCAATTTTTAAACATGCGGAGCACGCGCGGTGGAAGCGTGGGGCTTTTAAAAATTTATAAAAATGAAACTTTTTTTATAAAAGAAAATAAGCGTGACGCAATGGTTTCTAAAATAAAATATTTTATTGAAAACTCTTTTCAATCGAACTCATTATATATTTATATATTAAATCAAAGAGATACATGGATATAGAATATACACATCTTGTAGTCTAATCCAGCATCCTTGCAAACCAATGATCTTTCGTTCTCACGAACAACGAATTTCGAGATCTACACCAAGATCTTCCAAGTCAATCCTCAAACACACTAGGACGTGTGTGGGCACGTAAAATATAACAAGAACACTTTTCTATCTCTAGATATACCCAATACATGAGATCTAGAGATTTTCGGAGAATGAATAATTTTGTGAGACTAATCTCTGAGAGAATACAATGATTATTCTCATAGAGCTTTTTTATTAACTTTTTAATCACAGAGAGTTTCACCCTGATAGAAACTATGTTGTTAGCACACCAAAAATATATCACTGAGGCCAATAAAATAATATCTATATATATTTTATAGGCACTCCATATTTTTAGGGATAAACAGAAAATAATAATTAATCATAAAATTACCATTACAGTGGGACCCACTACAACTGTGCACAACTGTAGTGCCGTGTGGCGTGAGGTATCATAGTGCCTCACAGCACTACTGTAATATCGTATGACACAACAGTATTACACGTGTAACTGTAGTACCACGTGACACTACAATAATCCATGTCAAATTTTTATTCTCAATTAGTGATTGACATGTGGCTGTCCAACATGCCACGTGATAATTTCTATAAATTAATTATTTATTTTAATCAGATAAATATTTAGATATCAGTTAATTCAAAATTAACTTATATAATCATCACTATCAACTAGCTTATCAATTAGTTCAATAACAGATTTATTTGATTTAAACTTTGAATCATAGCTAATGATAATTTAACATTATCTAACTTCATAAATTAGATATACTGTCTCACTTATCAATAATTAAAAAATTAATCAATATAATTATTTATATATAATTTCCAGAAATTACTATAAATAATTTAATTAATTAGTTAATCACACATAATTATGTACTTGCCCCATAAATATAATTCCTTTTGCAAATTAGTCATTTTCTCATGTTCTGAAAAATTTACACCGTAGACTGTGTAGTACAAAGGTGACTTGAGGACCATATACCTATAATCATAAGTTCTAATAAATCAGATTATTAATTACACTCTTTAATTAAATAATATTATTTATTAATTTTATTATTACTCCACTATAAATATGGAATTGCACTCTTAGAGATTATATAATATATTTACGAGTACTCTCATGTAGTCGATTGATATAATCATTTGAGGTAGTTCAATCCTCCAATTATTGGTTCGTAAATTAAAGCTGGTCAAAATTACCATTTTACTTTTCTAATTACCTTTTGTTCCTTAAGTAGCATTAATTCTCTAGTGAATGACTAATTTATAATCCTATTATAAATTTGAGCTCAATAACAATTCAGATCTAGAATTAACGCTTAAGAAAACCAGTATGAGATCCGTTAAGAAATATTGGATTTCAAATCTTGTAAGATCATGTTCTCAGCCATCCACATCACTAAATCAACAAAATAAAAGTCACTAGCATGTTTTACATATAAATCTTAACGAGTGAATCAAATGATCCAGTAGACGTGCATAAGAGTTCTTGACTACTCAGGATTCAGGCTTATCTACATATGATCATCTGATTGATGTGTATTAAATTTTTATGATAAATAATAAGTTAATAAATATATTAATTCACATCGGTCCTGTCATATATAATCTTATTATAGAAAGTACATTGACTAATATGTCTATCCTCATCAATGATCTAGATCTAGATCACATGCATTCATAATGCTTAGAGATTCGTACTAGCAGTCATTCATTAAAGATTTCATACTTTAATATGTTGCTGACAATTTTATTCATTATCTATGATCTTAATCATTTTGTACTAATATAAGATCATAGTCTCATTAATGAATATGAATTTTTCAAGTATTTATATAAATTATTCAACAATAGTTTAAAAGAACAATTATAAGAAAAATGTAATTTCATTAAATTTCATATTAAAATGTTAATACAGATACTTTAAGGGCATTACCCTAAACAAAAACATCAATGAATGTGAGTTACTTTTCAATGGTAAATTTCAGCACCACTATCCAATTTCCCGCATTGAGAACTTCACCATTATCAACCTCCTAATAGACTGAGAACATGTTCTTGTCACTGCACATATGTTTGGTAGCACCAATGTTCACCCACCAGTCTTTGGTGTCAGTAACAATGCATAATTCAGAAACCGTGGCACACAAGTCATCGACCTCAACAATATTTACATGGTTATTATTACTCCCGTTCATAGGGTAGTTACCAATGTTTTAGTCTTTCTTATGACGTAAGTCCCTTGCTCTACGTCTAGCTTTACCGCACACACTACAACTACTCTTAATACACTTCTCAAGGTTACCTTTGTGAGCATCACTCAGAGCTTTTGTCTTTTTGTTTTGCTGTTATGGTTTGCTCCTCCCACCACGTTTTCCTTCACTCCGACAACGGAGTACATAATTCTTTTTTCACTTTTATGGTTGTCCTCCTCAATCCCCAATCTCACACGAGATTTTCCAAGCTTAGCTACTTGCGTTTATGTTTCTGATAGCTTTTGAACACCTTCTACGATATTGTCAATTTCTCGATGTTGGATGCAACTTGGAATAGTTATTTGATGATCATTGTTTCACTCCTTAGATTGTAGATGATAATCTAAAGTAGGGGTGTGCAAAAACCTACCAGACCCATCAAGCTGAACTTGTCATAACAAAAAATGATAAGTTCGGTCGATTTTTTAGTTATGAACGGTCTATTCGATCTAGGTAGCAAAATCAAACATTCAGTTTGGTCTAAAATTCCTCTCCCAATACCTTTCTCAACCCTAACTCATTTCTTGGTCTGGGATGGTATGCTCACCTCTCCCTCTCCTAGTGCATTTCTCCTCCAAAATCCTAACCCTAATTCGTTGTGCAGCGATATTGTAGTCAGTCGCATATCGCCTCTCCCACTCACGACCTATAGTGACGCTGTAGTCTATTTCTTATCACTCCCACAGAGCATAGATGCCTATCACCTCTCTTGGTCCTTTTCTCCTCAATAATACGTCGTCGCTCATTACGTAAGCAGCATCGTTTCTTCTCAAATTTGAAACCCTAAGTCCTAAACTGTAGAACAGTGGGTTTTTTGTTGAAGCTCTTCCATTCTTTCGCTTTTACCAATAAGCACCACCTTGTCACTGTTTTTCAATGTAGTCCAAATCCTACTTGTGAAAGAAAATTTTATAGCAAGTATTGTCCTACTGGCTTTGTGGTTCTTAAGACTTTCATGCTAGTCTTGGGATTCAAAATTTTGTACAGATTTTGATGTTTGGTGTTACTATTTAAGAATGGATGTTGAATTTGGAGAGTCATCTATTTTGTTTTGCAATGTTTGTCTGTTTCTCATTGACTTAGATTGGTAGTCAAGTAATGTATTGTTTGCCAAGTACTATATTGTTGGTCAAGTATTGTACTGTTTGTCAATACCTTTTAGACCGTATAACACGACTGAACCAACTAGATGGTTTTTGGTAGGGGTGTTCAAAATTGTCCCGAACCGAACCTAACAAAAAATGACTAGTTCTGTCGGTTCTTTATATATGTTTGGTTTGAGAAAATAGGAGAACTGAAACTTTAGTTCGGTTCAGAATTTTGATTTTTTTTATATATAATTTCTTTTAAAACCGAATCGAACTGAATTGAATAAAAACTTTAATCTTATATATATTTTTTTCAATAATATCATTTAAAAATTATTTCAAAATTTTTAATAATAATGCCGAACCGAAGAACTGAATCGAACTCACGGTTCAGTTCGGTTCTTTTAGCATTAACGGTTCAGTTCGGTTCAGTTTTATCGCAGAACCGTACCATGAACACCCTTAATTTTTTACCTGATCGAGTAGAGGTGTGCAACCATCCCGAACCGAGCGGGATGGGACAAGATTTTTACACTTGGCGGGAGGGGCGGGACACAAAATTTTATCCCGACTTATCCCGTCCCATCCCATTTTTTCATAAATAGTCCAACATTTTAATTTTTTTTAAATTTGACCCTTAATTTTTTAATTTTAACCTTTGATTTTTTTAATTTAAACCAATTTTAATTTTAACATATAAATTTCTTATGTTAAAAAGATTGGTTTAAAGTTAAAAATTAAAATTGAAAAGATTAAAATTGGTTTATATGTTAAAAATTGGGTAAGAAATTTATATGTTAAAAAATTAAAATTGGTATAAAGTTCAAAAGATTAAAAGGTTAAGAATTAGTTTGTATACACTATAATGGTCGGTTCAGTCCTCAATATAGAAAGACCGTGATTTTCGGTTACCGACTATGCACACACACCCCTAATCTGAAGTTCCTCCTCTTGGTTGACCACGATATTCTTGTCACCATCTCGTACTTCAGAATTTTCAAGATGATGAATTTTTCAGTCCTAGCGTCTTCCGCTTAGCATTTCTTCTCTAGTGCTTCCCATATCCGCTTAGATGTGTTGAATGATGAATATACGTAGTATAACGTGTCTACTAACCAGTTCAAGATGTAATTCTGGCATAAAAATTTGAATGCCCAAAACCTCTTTCACTGATACTGTCTCCTTTGTCTATTTGTCGGCTAGAGTCACGGGATAGTCCTCCTTCAATAGGTGAGCCATATTGAGTTGTGAGATAAAAAATCATCTTCTACCATTAACATTCAAAATCTTTCCCCTTAAACTTCTCAGGTTTCTGACGATGAACAAACTTGATTGTAGCTTGCTCCATGGATTCTATCTTTAGTTTGTTAGTCATAAATGAACAATACTTCATGGAATTATTTTTATTAATACTTAAGAAACGTTACAACTAAACAACTTCAAAATTAAAGGAAAATTACAGATACTGATAATAGAACGATACCGAAAAATAAGTAAACATACTAAGGCTTGTTGAAAGCATTGTCTTAAAGTTTAAATTGACCATCCATCGGAGCTAAGAGACTATGATGTCCGTCTCTGTAGGATACAATAATCTAAGCTGAGAAATAACAACAGTTACCCCAACTTCTAGTAAAGCTCTCAGTTTTTTCTGTGTCAAACACTTGAACGACAAGCAGAAAGAAAATAAAGGAAAAGTCTCTAATCAATATGTTTTGTTTCGTATCTGTTCTACTGCCCAAGACCTCTATTTATTAGAGGATGAGCAATTAGAACTGCCATTGGGCTACGGTGTTTAGGGCTTCATGGTCATTTTTAGGCCCTAAACACCATAGTTACAGGAGTTTGGCCCATGTCACATGGGCACAAGCCAAAATGCCTGTAAGTATGGTATTTAGGACCCAAAAATGACTAGGAGGCCCCAAACGTCATAGCCCAATGGAAATTCACCTGGCACTATGGCGATTAGGATCTAATCGCCAAACTCTCATTTGACTTTTTAGTTGGTAGCTGGTTGGTGCCTGGTTGTTGTGTAATTAATATGGTTCATTGGTCATTTTCACACAATTTCATATACATGTAATTTTCATGTAGTTGTTTTATTAGACTTAGTCATATTTACACATATAGCCATTTATATGTAAATAGTCATTTTCGTGACTTGATCATTTTTACAACTTAACAATTTTATACACTTAGTCATCTTTTCATTTACTTATTATTTTTCTCACACTTTGACATTTCCATGTACTTGTTTTGATACACTTAGCTATTTTCTTGTACTTAGCCATATTTTCATGCTCTTAGACATTTTCACATACACTTAGCCATTTTTACAACTTACCACATATACTTAACAATTTTCATTCACAGTTCAAGTAACGTAGTTTTTCATCATATTTTCATGCACTTTTGCATTTTTACTTACACTTGGCCATCTTTATACACTTAACACTTTTCACACACGTAGTTATTTTCAAACACTTAACCATTTTCACACAATTAATAATTTTCATACACTTAATCATTTTCACACAATTAATAATTTTCATACACTTAGATATCTTCACACACTTAGTTATTTTTAAACGCTCAGTTATTTTCACACTTAGCCATTTTCATTAACTTGATCATTTTCATTAACTTAGTCATTTTATATACTTGGTCGCTTTCACACTTAGTTATTTTCAACTACTTAGTTATTTTCAAATACTTTTCCATTTTCATACAATTAGAAGAAGCCTTACAAAGACAATAATGTTATTCCTTTTACTAAAATAAATGAACTTTCAACACCAAGAAATCATTACAATGCTTTCAAGTTTTTGTACTATTTAACTGAACAAAATCAACATAAATGATATACTAAAAAATTGATTGTGTTAGTATCATTATAACAACAAATCATTTACAGAAAAATTCAAACCTATGGATCAAGTGAGTTTGAAACTAACTACTTAAATCTGCATCATATGTACATGTTTTTCCACACAATTCATTCTTCTTTATATAAGCACGATTTGATTCCTTCCGAGTCAAATCTATTGTCTAAGGCATCTGTAATAATAGGTAACACCTTGATGCTTGCCATAATGAAGATTATTTTTTAGTAGATGATGCTAATCACTTTAAGTGAAAGAGAAGACGAGGGAGAAGAAGGAAAAGGCCAGGCCAAGTAGAAAGCCAAGACGCTTGCCTTCATAATTTGCGAAACAACAAGAAGGAATTGTGAAGAAAAGATGCAGAGATGAGTTTAAGATTGATAGCAAGTTAAATGATGATGACTTGAAAATGCTCCTAACTCAGTATTAATAATCTGAAAATAAATACAATTTTGTCCAAATAACAATAATAAAACATAGGAATAACATGAGAAATTTGAAATTTGGTACTATGACTCAATGTTCATCCAGAATAAGATAGACTCGTTGTCAATAACCAGTTTTAATTACTCAAAAAAGTACTTCCAACCCTACACAAGGAGAATAAGAAAATGCTTGAGAGACTCAATTCATCTGATTCAATAATTAATTTTGACACATTAATGTACTAAACACATTTTTCACGTTAATTAATTTTAACACATTAAAATATGATTTAGGAGCCATAAAATTCAAAGGCACGGATTCCAACATACCTTGTGGAAGCCCTGGGTTAAAGCTCTAAGACAACCACATGAACAAAGTTAAAACAGAAGCTTGTGCTCACCTTATTCATCACAAAACTCTCAAACAACCCATGCTGATATTTTTATTCGGCTATGAGAACATACTTCTTTGTATTCTTGCAGGCTTGGATCATGTGAAGGCAACTTCAAAGTATAGATACATGTTATTAGGTCCGACAAAATTTAAAGGGTTTCTTTGTGAATATCTTCTTCAAATAAACTAATAATAATAAATTAGTCTATTTAAGAAACATTTTTTACCTTCTCTCAGACAAATAGAAATCCATATCCTCATTAATAATTTACTATTACCTAAATATTAAAGGAAGTACACAAGTTCATATAACTTTAAACAACAAACAAAAGAGTAAGTTCATGTGTTTTAACTTAGCAAATGGCTTGGCAAGTGTTAAAGCAACTCTAAAGCATTATATAAACATAAAACGTTGTAGATTTAATGTTAAATTGCATATATCAATCGGCATAAGCATGACAATATAAAAGAATGAAAACAAAGAAATAAGTTAACCATACCACCCCAGATGAGCCTCTTCCCCCACAAAGTAAAAACATGCCATTTGATTGTGCACTAGCCGTTGCATAGCTACAACATAATTTCAATCATTTTTTACTTTGATGTCAAAAGATGGAACGTAAAAGTGAGTTTTTTTTGTAATTGAAAATATAAATTAAGAACTCACATTCTAGCAGAAGGTCTATCACCTTCTGGATTCAGTCTCTGCCAAACATATGGCTTCTTAGAAGTATCCAAGACCCACGCATTAGACAACACTCTTTTTCCTGATAAAGAATGCAACGTTTACATCATAAGATATCTTAGACAAAGGATCAATCGAAAAAATCTTATAGCAATGTAAAAAAAATCGACTATGGATGAATTATTCATAAAAATGTAAACATTTAGCATTGCATATCTGAAGTAAATTCGCACACCCAATACTTAAGTGGATAAAGATAAAATAAATGACTTTTTCTATTATTCTCTTTTCATTTGGTTTCACATTTAAATAAATAAGATAGAACTAAATGATCACATGTCTCTACCATTATTGCCGCTCACAGTAACTAGATATCTTTGAGCAACAAAGTCCATTACATGGCCATAGTGAGGTCCATGTCCTTGTCCTTCTACAACAACTCTACATTCACATTTAAAAAAGAGATAAAAATAGACTTTCTTATACTAAAATTCAAGATCATGGTCATGAAACTAAGCTACCCTATGCCACTTGAACTTATCATTGGTCAAGTCGAGCACATAGAGATCATATGTTGAATTCCCAGCAGGACCTATGCCACCCTAGTCAAATAATAAGAAGAGTCTTCAATTGAAGATCCCAAATATAGAATTTCAAAATTCTATTATTCCTATCAAATTACCTGGAAAACAACCATAATGTCGACTGCAGTCACTGCGTGTGCAGCCCTAGGAGATGGCGGGTCACCCTCATGACTCATTTTGCATAATCAAACACCCGAGTGTAAAAAATAGTAAGCAAGAATCAATTCAAACTCAAAATGAGAGAGAGAAAGAGGGGGAGAGAGATGGAGAGAGAGAGAGACAGAGACCTCAGGACCTTGTTGGTGGAGTCGCCACGAAATAGCGAGAGAACTCCTTTCTGACTGCAAAGGCGTGAGGTATGAGGTATCCTTGAGAATCATTCGAGAACCTTAAACCAAGACCAAATTGCTAGTAACAGAACTCCCAACTTCACCAGCAGAAACCCACAGCTCTGAGAAATAGTGATAAATGAAACCCTAGGTTTTCATTCTTGAATGCAATAATTTGGCCAAAAGCAAACAAAAAATTAAAGACAAACACATGCTCAGTTCTATAAAGCAAGAATGAAAAACATGTCCTAGATTATAGGGTAGAAGACAAAGGAGAGAAGGATGAAAGAAGGAGGGGAAAAGGGGATGAACACACCATAGCGGGGGAGAGAGAGATAGAGAGAGAGAGAGAGCAACGATCATGACGGAAAGAGCTCCCATTTTAGGGAGAGAGTGCCCATTGTAGGGAGAGAGCGCCCATTGTAGAAGAAAGAGCTCGTGTTTTCGAAGAAAGAAGAGAGGATGAGTTTTGTTCGAAGAAAGAAGAGAAAGAAAATTGAAGGAGATGATTTTGGTGACCGATTGAGCCGGTTGTAAAGAAAAATAGAGAATCGAACTAACGGCTAGGATTGTCCTAACTAGATCCAGCGGCCATGATCAATCCCAGCATGGATCTGGCCAGATCAATCTCGTCATCAATGCTGAGAAAATTTTTTCTGGCATTGAAGATTGATCCTTGGTTTTGTAGGTGATAGCACCACACGAGATTATAATCCACTTGCTTGTGAAGACACGTTATATCGACTTTCTTTATGTTTGATATTACTAATTGATGTATTGAATATGTTTGTTTCTGTTTCTAACTTATCGAGGTCATAGCGCACTTGCTTGTAAAGACGCAGTATATCAATTTTCGTTATTTTTGATCTTACTAGTCGATGTATTGAATAAGTTTATTTCTGTTTTAAATTCCTCTTTGGTGGTTCTTGCGGAAATGGAGAGAGATGATAAAATGGACAATGTAGGACCACGTAGGACGACTACATGTAGATTCTGTCAAGCTGGAGACCACGGTTGGTCAAGTAGCCTATTTCTAAAAGTTGTAGGCTATATGATTTAATTTCTAAATTTTATGGGTCATTTTACAAATCTGAGAAGGCTTAAGGGCGTCAATTACATTTAACTCTAAATAATTAATTTAGGGGATGTAGATAGGTTATTAACACTAAGTAGATCATCATTTTCCTTTATTTCCTTAATTATGTTTTTTATTCAAACAAATTACATCCTTCATTGATAACACAAAAACATTTATTGGGTTGACATTTTTTTAGGTTGATATTTGCTGTGATAAGGCCAACGGGGTTTGGGCTTGAGGGATCCAATTCTAACAAAAGAGATTGTTGTGGGCAAACACTTGTGGTTTTTGATATTGATATCTAAGCACTCCCTGGAAGAACCAGTGCCAGGTATATTTGATTAGAAATAGCTTCATTTTTCTAACTTATATCCCCACCAACTCTTCTTGGGTTTGGAGAAAGCTTCTAAAACTTAAGCTCAAATTCCTTCATTCTACAAAGTAAGGATTGGTAGTGGTGGTGATGTTAAACTGTTGATTGAAAGTTGGCACCCCTTAGGCATTTTATTTCCTAGATTTGGACAGAGGCTGCTATATAGGACTGGCTGGCATTGGGACATAAGAGTGAGTGAAATTATTCAGAATGATCATTGGGTCTAGCCTACTACGTACAAATTCAATGGACTTTATGGAACTCAGGGGTCCCCCCTCCCAACCCCTATATCAGGTGTCCAAGATTCTTGGGCATGGACTGTAAGCCATAATGGCCTGTTCTCTTCCAACAATACATACTAAGCTCTAGTGCAGCCTAGGGATAAGGTGAGATGGGCTAAGCTCTTTTGGTTCAAGTTTAGTATCCCAAGGTGCAGTTTTATCTCTTGATTGGTTATTCTCAATAAGTTAGCCAATAGAGATAGAATTGTATTTTGGAATCAATTCCCACATGAGGGTGTGGGAGGACTTGACTGTGTGATCTGTATGGATCATGTTGAATCCAACTCTCATCTATTCATAGAATGTGAATATGCTAGGTCAGTGAAGTCCATCTTGATGGACAAATGTAATCTGATTTGCAGAGCATCTAACTGGGTTCAGTTGATATCATGGCTATTGGTGTGGAGTAAAGGGAAGACTTTGAGGGTCTATTTGACCAGAGTTGCCTTTTAATCATTTGTGTATTATTTTTGAAGAGAAAGGAACTCTAGAATCTTTGAGGATAACTGAGGGATAGATTGGTCATCATCAAGTTGATATCACAGAATGTGATGGGCAAATTTTTCTATGCTATGGGATTCCAGGAGGATCTCATTAGTAGGGACTTGGTGGATTAATGGGTCCTGAACCACCATATTTTTACTAGCCTTTGCTAGTATGCTTGGTACTGTATTTTGGTCTCACTTGTTTGGGGCATTGTTGGGATTGTTAGCATCGGTCTGAGTTATAAAGACATTACTACAATCTGTTTCCCCTCCTTCCCCTCCCCCCTCCCTTTTCTTTGCCCCCTCTTGGTGGTGCCATTTCATTAGGCCTTGCTTTTTAAAGGCTGTCTAATTTTATAATTCCTTGATTTGTTTAAGTTATTTGCTTCTGTATTGTGGCTAGCTGACTATAAGTGGCCTTGGCGTGAGTCTTGATGTTTAGTATTGTTTTTATTTTGCTATCCAAGCTCTCTTTGTCTGGAATTTTGTAACCATAAGGGCTGCTTTTAACTTCTGCTTTTCTTGGTTGGTCCTTGGAGGTTGATGTTGGGTTGTTGTCCTCTTGATAGACTAGGTGGAAAAGGTTTATTTTTTATTTGTCAAAGGTTTGTAAGTTGGGGGCTGGATTATGAAGCCCTCTTGCATCGTGTTTTCTATTGAACCATTTTGTAAGCACGAGATCTGTGATATGAAGGCTTCTCATGTAACCATATATCACCTTTTGAGTCATTGAGTGCTGTGTTGTCCTGATGACTGACTTTTTTTGGCGTTGCCTTTCGTGGTTGACCTTAGAATTATATGTTTTACATATAAATACTTTACTTTATAGGATTTTATATTTCCTGAGGTATACTCATTATATTTGTGTAAGTATTTTCTTGATTTAAATACTTTCATTTACCGAAAAAATAAAAACATTTACATCTAGCCTTCTGCTACCTCTCACAATATTACTCTACTTCTCAATCAAACTTAAAATATGAAAAGGTAAATTGACAACCTCACATCGAACCCCATTTTGATCATTATACCTAACTATATAATCAACAACTAGGTTACATTGTCTCTTTGCCCATCCAATAAAACCCCCAATGGTTTGAAGAGACAACTGCCAAACTTCTGTCAATCTTCTAGTTCTCCAATCATCACAACTTTCATTTTAAATCCATGCTACAACATATCATTTATTTTAGACTCTATCATTAAATATTATCTTAACATATGTAGGGTTTCTTACTTTCAGGGCTAACATAAACCACTACCTCCCACAGTCCAAGTCGAAGCAGCAGAAAAATAGGGTAATTTTAAAAGGTGCAGTAAAATTGGGCAATAGTTTAGAATTTTAAAATTGATATTGTAATTGTTTGTGGGATTAAATTATTGATTTGACAAATTTTGAGTTTTTTTAGAAAAATTCTGATGAAAAATCCTCTATGAACGAATAATAAAGATAATATTTAAAAAGAGACTAAGAGAATAATGACGTCATGATTTACATAAAAACCTTTAAAGAGAAAAAAAATCACGAGAGGACTATTGATATTCATTAGTGTGGAGTGTAAACGATTTTACATAATTGTTGATAAGAGAAGAGAGGAAGGGAAGTGTCTTTAGTAGAGGTTTGCTTAGGTCGGTCCTCCTTTTCTTTTTACATGAGTCTGTACTTATAAGCGTTACAATAATAAAAATAATAAAAAAAGAATGAATCTTCTATGCTTTCGGTTGATGTGATTGCTTTCAGGCGTGGGCTCCTTTACTCTGCTCATTCCTTTCGGCTGTTTTATTCTCAGCAACTCATTTAGTCATAGCCATTTGGTGGTTCCCTGTAGTTCGGGCCAATCAATGATAACCATTTGACTGTCAGTCTGAACCCTCATTTCTATTCTAATGTTCTCTCCTGTCCAGGAAGTAATGATTCTCCGTTCTCGAGATGTCAGTTCCCGTTCTGGAAGCGATGATCTCTCATTCTTGAGATGTTGGTTCTCGTTCTGTTGTTTTTCCCATTCTGGGAGTGATGGTCCCCTATTCTGGAAGTGATAGTCTCTTCGTTCTAGAAGCGATTGTCACCCGTTCCAGAAGCAACAGTCGCTCGCTCCAGAAACGATAGTCACCCCGTTCCAGAAGCGATAGTCACCACATTCCAGAACCGATAGTTCCTCGTTCCAGAAGAGATAGACACCCGTTCCAAAAGCGATAGTCATCCCGTTCCAGAAGTGATTGTCTCCCTTTCTAGAAGCGATGATCATCCGTTCTCGAGATGTCGGTTCCCGTTCTGTAGAGGTCTCCCGCTTTAACGTTCTTTCTGTACACGTGTCTTGGGTGATTTTTTACATGTTCACTAACATGTCAAAATTACCCTAAAATGGAAATAATTTGAAAAGTGTCATACAATATTATATGGCAAGAAAAATATTTTCATTCCAACTTGTGGTAGCATAAGTTTCTTTATACAATAATTTTTGTGCTAATATAATTATGTATTAATATTCTAATTTAGTTATAATACGAGATACCAAAAATGTTAAAAACATATATGCTAGTACATGTAGGATGAATAAAATTATTATATTGATTTGATACTGTTATATACATATATAAAGTTGTGTATGCACACTGTAAAGTGTGCCAAGTGTAATACCTAACATTTCGCCAAGTGTCATTTCAATATTAAATTCTTACTAATAATAAATAATTAATAGATTTATTAAATTTCATGCATTAGTGAATTTTAGAGATGAAATAAGTACTATGACCAATTAATTTCTAGAATAATGAATTATGTGAGTATTTCATTCACGTACTTTTGCAGGTATTTTAAGAATGCATATTTTTCTGTTTATTTTTGAAGTTGCTTAATATTTTCTATTAAATTATTAGATTTTAATAATGATTAAATACCAAAAACTATTTTAATTAATTTGTAAATTATGAAATTTTATATATCTAACATATATCTTTCTATTTAACTAAATGTACTAATTGATTTATTATTATATTGAATTACGATTCATTATTGTATATGACTAAAGAAAAAATTTATATATGCATGTATACGTAGTTATATAAATTAGTTATATTATATATCTTACATATCATTTGTATAAATAATACAAATACAAATACAAATATATAAAAAGTGTGCATGATATCATTTATCATTTTTTGTTCACGTGTATAAAATTATAAATACTACTTTATGATAACGGACAAATATAAAAATAAGACACATTGACATTGAATTAATGCTAATACCAGCGCCTCAATTAGTGCATACAAAGTGACTTTTCATTTTTATGGAGTTCAAGCCAATTCACTCTATCGATATTATCTATTTTTTCAAACTCTCTAGATATTTTGTCTTTGACGAAATAATTGTATAGTTTTTAGTACAGAGACATACATATTTAATATTTGGGCATTTTGAATCATAAAAATTAAAAAATTCATTGAAATTTAATGTGTACATATATGCAGTAATTAAAGTTTTTTTTCACCTTCCCTTATGCCAATGCAGTAAGGCCTCTTGATTTTTCCTCGGTTTTAGAACTGTTCATTGTCCATATAGTGTTTATTGCATAATTCATGAATGTCTCTTCAAATATATTATTAGTTAAATTAAATTCTCGATTAGTTGTGATTATTAATAAGAAAACTTTTAATATCTATCAAAGGACTCTAGATAGATGAACCCTATAAATATTGGTATTTTCAGTTCTTGATTCTCACCTCACACTTCAAGTTATTTGATATATGAGGTATAAGTAGTTGAATTAAATTGTTTATGCATATCTATTTCTTTTATTATCTTTCATAATAACTTAATTTAGTAAGTAAATCACTATTTGATTTGTTTATAGATATAATATCAAGAAAATTTTTCTTTGCTTTATCCTCATTGAATCTAACTAATTTTGTTATTTGATTACAATGTATTCAATTGTAGATACACGTTTCTCTGGAATTGAAAGTATTAGCATTGTCATATGGTGTTTTTATTTATTTAAATTCATTTAGTTTGTTTGTCTAACGGAGTTTTTATGCCGTTTTATTTTTTATAATTATCAATTTTCATACTCCTAAGAAAATTCGGATAAAAACTATGAATAATTTAATTTCTCTTGAAGTTTGATTATGAAATAAGAAGTTGAAAAAATAAACTTGACGACTTTGATAATGACGAACAAATAAAAAATTGTGATAACGAATTAGAAATCAAAATTTCCTTAATTTTAAATTATTATATTTAAATCAATTATGTATAATCCCATGCGTTGGTATTGCGTTTTCTCTTATTTGTTTGAACAATTATTTAGTTCATAATATTTTAATTATTTTATTGTTTTATGTACTTTAAGCATAGACAAACAATAAATAATAAAAATACATTATTTTCTACTAATGACTTGACTCTAGAACAACAAATTATAAGAAAACTAAAAATTTAGTTAGTACCAAGATATTATCATTGAACAAATGAGTTATTAGCATCAAGTTTTCATGATAAAATTTTAATTTTAACATATATTGTAATTTTAAGAATTTGAAGTACAATTTTTATAATTGGAGTTTTTTTTCTCAAATTACGTGCCTAACATAGATATTTAACTAGTTCTATATGTAAAGTTTTGCTTTCCTTCTCTATGGTCCTTCTTGAGGGGCTATGATGTTTATTCTATGATTTTGATTCTAAAAAAAAAACTTGAAAAAATTCTTGCGTTCTTTTAGGCAGAGTCTAGTAACTAAGTTGTACAGCCCTGAGTTTTGTGAAGTATTTTTACCTTACTGCTAAAAGAATTGTTGTATTGGTAATCTATTTTTTGGTTATTAAATAGAATTGTTCATATGATAATACCCTATGATATTTAAGTCAAAATCAATTTACTCCTAAACTTCAAGTCTTTCTTTATTGGTACCTAAATTTTTTGTCAATCAAACAACCTTCATACCGTCTAAAATTCCATGATAATGGTGCTAAAATTCATTTTTACCCCAAAAAATACCGTTGTTAGGGGATAAATTGTTATTGGATCAAAGTTTAGTGAGATTTTAGGATATTAACTCAAATAATCTTGAAGAAAATAAGATGAAGAAAAAAATTGTACAAATTTTAAATTCCAAACAAAATAAAATCAAAATAGAAACTTGTAGCATTTAGATTACCTCGCCATCTTCATTTGCAAGAATGAACAAAATGATATTTAATAAATAACTCATACATCATACACAAAAGGGACAAAATAAGTAAACCGGACAAAATAAGCAAATAAATGTTTCTCAAAGGTTGAGCGATCTGAATTATTTCTTAACATAATATCTCAATTTAAAATATTTCATATTTCTAAGGTTAATTAACCGTTCGCACATAACAATAAATTTAGATTCTTGAAATTTTAGTGCTGGAGTTGATGTCTGTTTATGTACTAGAGATAAAACTATAAAATCTTGAATTTATCTTAGGTCATTAAAAATGTAAAAATTAATTAAGTATATCATTGAATTTTAATAGATAATAAAATAAGATTAATCTTGTCTTATAGATTTCAAAGTAGGAACTATTTAGCCAATATATATTTTTTCTTTCAAGCCCCACTTATATGTACTAGATCTGAAAAATATGCGTTGCACGTGGATTTTCAGTTTGGGTTAGCCTGTCGTAGGATGTTTTAAAATGGATGTGGAACGGAGCAATTCATATGGGTGAGTACACTGACATCGTGTAGACTACGCGATGGATACACAAGTATCGTGTAGCTATCGTGTAGACTACAAGATGAGTACACGAATATCTTCTGTTAAGAATATTTTCAAAAATTGAAGAATAAAATATAGTTTCAAGTATTTGAAAAATTCAGTAAAAAAATTTTATGTTTCTGGTCCCATAAACTTCCAGAGGACGTAACTTTTGACTCGGGATGAACTGTGTGATCCGTAAGATATTAAATTGAAACTTATTCAAAGATCTACGTCTGGGATTGGGTTTACTTGTTGTAGCCCAGTTTCAGGCCCCAAAAACACTATTTTAAGCACTTTAGAGGAGTGAAAATTATTTCATTAGTAAATTTGGGTACACGGGCTACACGATGGGTACATGAGAGTCGTGTAGCTATCATGTAAACAACAAGATAGAGGTACACTAGTGTCATATACCTATCGTGTAGACTACACGATGAGGGTACACTAGCGCGAGTGTACCCATCGTGTAGACTATACGATGAGTACACTAACGTCATGTATACACGATGGCTACACTAGCGTCGTGTAGTCTATACGATGGGTACATTAGCGTATTGTAGGCATCATATAGTCTATACGATGGGGGTGCAATGGCGTCTTTGTAGCTATCGTGTAGACTACACGGTGGCTACACGACGCTAGTGTACTACATCCTGTAGTACAACATTAACAAATGAAGCATAAAGATGGGTTTTTCAACAAATGAGAAAGTTGTAAAATCATAAAACAAATGAAACATGAAGAAATAAAAAATGAAGATGGGTTTTGTTAAATATTATTATATTAAAATCAGAAGAGTACATAGTGTATATGATGTGTACACAAGGTCTGTGTACCCATTGTGTAGGCTACATGAGGCTCGTGTAGACCTCGTTTACACTACACTATCATTTTGTATTGACATGTACAATAAATGAACTTCAAACAACGTTCCCAGAAAGAAGAAAATAAATAAATATTCTCAGAAAACTTATGAACAAGAAAACCCATGAAAATTCAAGCTTTCTAGAAAAGAAGAACTAACAATCCTTTGTTGTTGCATGAAGAAGGAAGAAGATGAAGAAGAAGTGGAAAAAATGAAGAAGGAGAAATGATGTGGGTTGCAGAGATTCGGTCGTCTTCTTTGGCAAGAACACAAAGGTTGTCTTCTTTGGTTCATTCATGTCTTCTTTGAAAAAAACTCATTTTACACACACACACACACACACACACACAGATGGAGTGTGTGTGTGGGGGGGGGGGGGGGNNNGGGGGGGGGGGGGGGGGGGGTAGATATTTGGATAAGGTGAAGGATAAACATATAACTTCATACTTACATTCTGAGTGGAAAGTGGATCAGGGGTTAGGGTAACCAAAAATTAGGGAAGGAGTCTAATTCTACAGAATAGTTAGTCTAGGGATCTAGTTTAGAAAAAAACCCTAAACAAATCCCCTTTCTTCTTCCCATTTCTCTTTCCCATCGCAGCAGCTCGTCTTCTTCAGGTATATCTTCGCAAGGTATTTTTGGTTCTGGTGTCTTCGATAGCCTCGTCTTTGACCATTCTTCTTCGATTTTTTATGTTTCTTCAATTTCTGGTTATGATGTCTTTGAGTGCCTCGTCTTCGATCATTCTTCTTCAACTTTTTATGGTGCGATGGGAAGGAGAAATGAGAAGAAGAAAGGGGGACTTGATTAGTAGGGTTAGGGGAAAAATGGAAGGTTAAAACGACGTAGTTTTGATAGGGGTAATTTTATAATTTTAGTATTTTAAAACTACATTGTTTGAAAGGAAATTAACATATACTTAATAGATTATGGATGGAAGGTTAATTTTGACGGCAAATGAAAAGTTGAAAGTTATAAATGAAAAAATAATAGTTCAATATTATAAATGACATCAACTTGATAGTTGGAGGGACTAATTTATAGTTTTCCCTAAAAAAATTTCATATAAAAAATCTTGCGATAATATTTCAAATTATGAAATTTAAAAAAAAATAATGGGAAAATGAGGATGAATATGTCGAAATATGTACCCTACCAATCCCTCTTGGGTATTGTTTATATACACGTATCCTACCCACCACATTATAGAACCCCATACTCTATCCATTAGGGTCAGGTACGCATGAGTACCCAAACCAGTGAGTATATTGCAATTCGTAGTAACAATAAAAAAGATTAAAGTTTGAAGGAGTAAATTAATTTTAAGTTAAAGATTATGATATTAATCCTAGGGAAAAAGGTAATTTATACCCCTAAAGTTTCATAATTCGATAATTTACACACCTAAAATATTTTTTTAGCATCAAACACCGCTAAAGTATGACAATTATCCAATTATACCCATCAAATTTAACTTTCATTAAAATTTAACAGTTTTTTAATTACTGAAATTAAAAATATTAACAATAAGTAAACTAATTCCTAAAAAACACTAACTAAATAATAAGTAAACTAATTAATTTAAAATAAAGTAAAAGACAAAAAAACCCCAATACTAACTAAAACCTCTTTCCCCATTCCACTTTCTCTCACACTCTCGATGCCAAGCCCCCATCCCCATTAATCTCGATCCCTCAACCCCCATCCCACCCTCATTTCCGCCGCAACTCAGCCGTTCTCAGCTCTCGACTTCCTTTGTGACTCAGCCCATCGTCCGCCATTCTCAGCAACTCATCCATCTCCGCGACTCCTTCCTCTCTTCATGCTCAGTAGTGTGTCGAAGGTACTTTTGAGGGTTTTTTGTCTGATTTTTTATTTTATTAACTGTATATTTAGGGTGTTTTTCGTTTGCTCTATTTGCATAAGTTCTGTAGCTGAATTATGCCTTATTTTTGTATATACTTTATATTAATTCCATTTTTATATCTCTCAAAATTCGAATTTCTCTGTAGTGGTTGATATGTATCTCTTATAATTTGATTTCTCTGTAGCTGAATTTGAATTAGTATTATGCTTTAATTCTGTTTTAGTATCATGCATAATTCTATTTTAGTATGTTTAATTTTGTCATCGTATGGTTAATTCAGGTTATTTCTAGGATAATTTTATGGCGTCAGCTTCTTCTTCTTCTTGGGGATTTTCTGGTGGTACTGTAAGCAGATAGGATTTTGGGCGTTATTATTTTTGTGGGAAAAGAATGATTAGTAGTCAGTGCTTTATTATTGTAGTCATCGTATTTTGTAATTGGGAACTCATTATATTAGCCATTGTGTTGTATTTATGTTTTGTAATAGAGAACTGGTTTTTCTACTTTGCTTACTGTTTTACTGGTTTAAGATGTTTTGAACAGAGAGAATGGTAAGGCACTAGAGCTATTTTTGTGGATTTTGTAACTATGCAAAGTATGCTGACATTGTAATAGAACATATGAAAAATATTCAGTTTAATGACAAGAGAGTATTATGTGTAGCTTACTTTATGTGCAATTCTTTCTCTTAATATATCATCCCCTATATCATTTGCATAATATAGATTGGTTGAAAATCGAGAATGTATAAACTCAAGTATCCATAAATTTCATTAAACTCCATTATACGTTTACATAGTATAACTCAAATTACATAATAAAAATATGATTAAACTCACATAATTTACATAATAAAATCACATTACATAAATAATAAGGCCTACGGTTAGAATTACAAAAAACGTTTATTTCATCGACTGGGTTACACCATCTAAAAACCTACATATGTTGTCCTCACGGCAATAATATAACCTATGTTTGTTTTTATGATACTCAAAAATCTTGACAGCAGCTCTTCTTCCGCACCGACATCTTTTATTAATATACTGTAGCCCATAATATGCAAAGCCATTGACACTTGAACTTGAAATCTTCAACTACCTAAAAAAGGTCGTAATAAAACAAAGCCAAATAATAGTTAAGCAATTAATTCAAACAAAGCTATATAATATGTACAAGATCCCTATACCTAAATTGTTTCACCAATTCCGACCCAATCCCCAATTTCTTTACCAATTAAGACCCAATCCCCCGATTTCTTCAACAATCAAGCAATTAATTGAGCCTTATAATCATTAAAATCATGAATTTAGACTTGTCTTCAAAGCCATGTCCCAATTAAATTAGAAACACAACTAAAAAATTCACCTTAATCTATGACTTTTTACACCTATCAAAGTATTGTCTCACATATTATGGATCACTTACAGTAATCTAAATAATGTTATTTGTAAGCAAACAAAAACTCAATAAACTTTGAAAAGTTTCAGAAATAAAAACAGAAACTTCGAAATCTTCAGAAACAAAAACAGAAACTTTAAAATCTTCAGAAATAAAAACAGAAACCTCAATAAACTTCAGAAATAGAATCCCCAAATATACATTCGAAAAACCTCCTAAATACACGGGTATTAGAAGAAATAAATCAAAAAATAAAACCTTCAAATATACCTTCTATAGACTGGCCGAGCATAAGAGAGAGAGGAATCATGAGAACGGAGGATGGAAACTGAGTCGCAGAGGAGGTTGATTGGTGAGAACGTAAATCTCTTGAGCTACAACAGATATGAGGATGAATGGGGGGAGGGGGTTGGTCGACTGAGATTAATGGGGTCGTTATCAGTACAGTGAGAGAATGGTGGAGAAGTGGGAGTGAAACTTGATTTTGAGTTTTGTTGGTATTGGGTTTTTTTGTCTTTTTAGTCTTTTACTTCTTTTAAATTAATTAATTTACTTATTATTTAATTAGTGTTTTTTTAGAATTAATATTTTTAATTGTAGTAAAAATTGTTAAATTTTAGCAGAAGTTAAATATGAAGAGTATAATTAACTAATTCTCATATTTTAAGGATGTTTGATGTTAAAAAAATACTTTAAAAATGTAAATTATCAATGATAAAACGTTAGGGATGTAATTTAACTTTTTTTCTTCTAATTCTAAATAGAAAGAATGATAAAAACCCGTAAATTAAGGAACTGCGAATCGTAGAAGAAAACCAGCCGCAACCACAAGTCAAAATCAAACAAACATTTGATGGGCCCCTTTCGATCCAGTGCGAAGCTGTACCCTCTGTTATGGCTAAAGCAATCTTGTTCGTCCAAATTGGCTCTTATGGAGGAGGTAATGTGGGGTCTGTTTGGCTTCTTTGGCACAACCTGAGTTGCCATTGATCTTATCTGGGACTATCAATCAAGAGTCAGAGCTTTTATTTGAATCCTTCTGCCCTGACAATAGTGAAGATCCAACGGGGTTTTTCTTTTTATTTATTTAATAACTTTGAAATCATTCTTTGGTCTCTCTGCCCCCTAACACCCGAAGATTTCAATGGGTTCTTGTGAGTCTATCTCTCTCTTTCTCTCTCTCCTCTGGCGACTATCAGTTCTGTTTCTTTTTTCATGAAAAGTTTTGATTTTTCCGGTGTTTTGGTGGTTTGCGGAATGAATTGTCGTAAGTAGGAATGCGAGTATTTAATAAGGAAAAAAGAGGAAGTTGCTGAATTGAATTTGATTATAATTGGTAATTATAAGGTTTAGGCCTTAAGGTTAGAGGAGGATGATATTGAATCATTGAAACAATGTGGTATTTGCGTCATTGTGCAATCTCCAATGTGCTTTTTGCCTATAACCCAGTACGGAACAAGTCTAGTAACACTAGTTGACAACTTCAGGTTTTGAGGTTGTAACTGATTATAATGGATTGTTTTGTGCTCTCTCTCTCTCTCTCTCTCTCTCTCTCTCTCTCTCTCTCTCTCTCTCTCCCCCACACACACACACACGTACACAATTTAGTGTCATTGCTACCACAGAGAAATCATTTTGAAGTATGCGGTTTGATCATTATTGTAGAATCTTTTTGCAGGTAGCTTTGGGAGTTCAAACCTTAAAATTTTAAGCTCAAACTTTGGTAGGGAAAAAGATTGTGTTTTACGACCTTCTGTCTTAGGAACTAGGACAGGATGGAGATCACTGCAAAACACGCGCTTGGGAATACCACAGTGGCCTCTAAAAGCATTAACTCTACGGCATGCCGCATCTTTGCAGACAAAGCGTAGGTTCTTATTGATCAATGTTTCTTCGTGTACTTGCTCACAATATAACATTATAAATACTATGAGGTTTAGTCATCACACCATGTTAGAGTTTCTGCTTTTGGTGAATGGCATTAAATATTACTTTTTGTTAGTATGAGGGCAGGCAAAAATTTCATAACTGTCTTTTGCGCCACTCACCGGGACGTGTGAGACCAAAATCAGACAGCTGTTTGTACCTTAAGAAAATAAGATGGGTAATTTGATTGCCTCTCTAAAAATTCCAACACTCAGCTTGAGACAGTTGAGTGAATTTTATACATAACATTTGATGGTCTATACTTTTAAACCATTAAAATTTCTGTGCTTTTAGTAAAATCATGATTGTATTGTGTCTTGCCCATAGCAGCTGCTGCTGCAAGATCAGAAGGAAGCCCTGAAGAGACTAAATACTCTGGTTCAACAAGTGATTTCATTCCAAATTTTGATGAGGTAAGTCATGTCCTGCTACGAACGAAAATAGGAGTGTTTCTATTAAGAGTTTGTAAAAGTTTCTGCTTAGCATTTCAAAAGGACCTGAAACATGTTATGTATTTCTCGGAATCTCGTTTGTAGGTGGAAATTCTACTTACGAACTTATGTGATACTACATCAATAGCAGAGTTTGATTTGAAAGTAAGCTGCAATAATTGATTCTTCTGATTTCTATCTGCAGTGAAAATTCTTTTACATCACAAACATACTATCTACATATAACTAACTATTGTCCTCTGATTATTAGCTTGGTGGATTCGAGTTGCATGTGATGAGAGACTTGACTCAGAACTATCAACCTACTCCACCAATTCCTCCTCCTGTCATCGGAAATACGATTACTGAACCACTCGATTCCAATGGATCAGTTTCCTCAACATCTTTAGCTATATCTAGGTCGTTACCTTCTTCTACAGAGTCGGTTCCAACATTTCTAGATAAAGCTGCAGACGAAGGCTTGGTGATACTTCAGTCTCCAAGGGTAAGAATAACAATTTAGTTTCCTTTAATTTTTTCTCTCGGATATGACAAGCGAAAAACCCTGTTTAATTCAGGTAGGGTTTCTTAGAAGATCTCGAACCATAAAGGGGAAGCGTGCTCCACCATCGTGTAAAGAGGTGAAGTATTTTCTTGTTTTGGATTTCTTTCAAGTTATATTGTTGATTTTCGTTCTTGATGTTTCATTTCATTAAAAAACTTTAAGCTAACAATCTAACTAGCAGTTTGTAGACTCTTATATATCAATCAACAGTATGTGGGATTTAAAACAATCTCTACTAACTTTGAAGTCATGCATCTATCAATCTCTACCAATGTTTAAAAAGACTAAAAATGGCTTTAAGGCTTTTTACTTTAATGAGGCGAGGCGTAAGCCTTAATTGAAAGCGAAATGAAAGTAAAAAGTCATAAATTACTACACAATCACACAAATTTACAATAACCAACGTAATAGTAATCATCATAGTCATAATAAATAGCCTCGAAATCATGAAGTTGACGATAAAGTCTATTATTTCTTTCTGAATATTATGCTAGAAAAGATTCTAAAGAAAGAAAACTATCACGTCGGTTTCGTAACTCGAAAGGGTGTGATTATGTTATATATACTTCTAAATGATACTTTACACCATGTTAATAGTTTAAATGTTTTTGTGATTTAAGAAGCATGTCATTGAAGTTTTTAACTTTTGTTGCTTAATGATCTGGATGTTTTAAAGGACAATGATACAAGGAAGAAAAACAGTGATACGTTTTTTGTCCATAAAAATATATAATTCGTGGAATAAAGTTTTACTTTTTTCATTCATGGATCAAAGACAAACTCAAATAGTCTAGAAGACAAGGAAAATTGTTCAAGTCCCAAGAAATAGCCAAATATAAGAAGAAAACATATGAACAATTGAGGCTTAAGCCTTGGAAGCCTCAAGGCGTTAGGCTGAGAGGTGTAAACCTCAGCATTGAGAGGCGTAAGCCTCTTTCTTCTACCTCGAGGCTTAAGCATTGAGACACTTTTCTACAGCGTCAAATTGAGGAGAGCCTAGAGGAGTAAGCCTCAATAGCTTTTTTAAACATTGATCTCTACTAACTTTGTTTTTGTTTTTAACATAACAGAAGCAGATTGTAAAGGAAGGCCAAGTTCTATGTTATATTGAACAGCTTGGAGGGGAACTTCCAATCGAGGTTTGGACCTTAACTGACATACGGCCTAGCCAACACATGTTTTTGGTTTCCCTGTAATTCCCATTGTGCACATTGAGGTCTAAATCCGTATGAAGTTCTGTATAAGCTCATTTGTGGTTTTGATTTTGCAGTCTGATGTAGCTGGAGAAGTCATCAAGATATTAAGAGAAGATGGAGGTACGTTAGTCATTTGCACATGTGCTTTTAGGTGTCTGATTTAAAAACAAAATATAGTAACCAAGACTTAGTTATTTCTTCTTATCTCCTTTTCGGCTCAACAGACCCCGTTGGATATGGCGATGCTCTTATTGCGATTCTTCCTTCATTTCCGGGGATAAAGAAGCTTCAAAGTTGATTCAACTCTCAATGATCTGTATAACGCATTGCAGGGAAGTTACCATCCTCTCTGTATTGAATTTTGTTTTAGAACAGAAGCTTAATCTGTTCTTTCTTAATGTTAAATACACAGAATTCGATTCAGGTCTCATAAATCAGTTGGCGGCTGAAGTTTGATTAGAAACTAGATGCACTTTAAGGCTCATGTACTTTGATTGTTTTGCCTATCGCATCCTGCACCATCTTTTTAGTGAATTTATTCTCCGCACTTTAAATGTATGTAATGAAATCCTTCTAAAAATAACAATAACAATAAATGTGTTACCGCCTAAAAATATTTGTTTTGTTACATTTTATACTCTTAAAATAAATTTTAAAAAGAAAAACAGAAATAACTGATAAAAACAAAAATTATTCATGAAAAAATTAGTACAATAATCGATTATTATTATCATTGAATGGAGATTCTAATCAATTGGAATTGAATCACCTCCCGTTAACATAAAGTGATTCGGTTTGGATCATTGTAATCGATATCAACGACTTAGATCGCTCTTCACGAAAATAAGAAAAAGTTAATATTTTTATTTCTTTTAATTTTTAAGTCAAATTGAATCCTTGGGATTCTATCCGACGACCTAGATCAATCAATACATCCTCATGTTTGTTAACATATTGGCGATCTGGGTCCATCATCAATGTCTAAGAATCAAGATGCAAACACTGCATCACAGAAGTTAATTCAAACTAGTTTCTCAATTTTTATTTTTACGAGTAACTATGCCTGTCCAACGTGCACCCTACTAATCTAATAAAACTTGTACATCATTCCCTCAAAAGTTTTACTATACATGTCAGGATAAATCAATGGTTTTAATAAGAGGGGCATGGTTCGAAATAAGTGTTTGCATCTAAGTCAAAGGCTTCAAATTTGAGAAATGGGGCATCCTTTGAGCTTCAAGTTTTACAAGGTTAAACTCAAACCATACATATAAACTTGGAAAAATTAAGGAAATAAGCCAAAGTTACTGTTTAATATTATGTCCCTTAATTTTTTATTTTGCACATATGGTCAGATTTTAGGAGAGATAATATAGTTAGTTAGGATTCTATGTATTAATTTATGTAAATACCCTTAGCATAACTAAATATCTTTTCTAGTTTTAATTGTATTTTTTATTGTAGTTTTTCCACGCTTCTTCTCTATTCCCGCAGTTCTCTTCCGCGACTCATTCCATGGCATCCATTGTTGTAATTAATTTAGTTTTGTTGCAGTTTTTCCACGCCTCTTCTCTCTTCCCGCATCTCACTTCTGCGACTCTCTTCCATGGCAGGCACGACCAAATCAGGTCACGGCTTCCTTCACCGCGACCAGATCTCGTCGCGGCTTCCTTCACCGTGACCAGATGTGGTCACGGCTTCTTTCATCGCGACCAGATCTGGTCACGACTTTCTTCACCACGATGGTATATAAAAATACACTACATATATACTATAATATACTAATATCATATAAACATATACTATGGATATATTGATGATATGTAAAAATATACTACATATATGCTATGATATGATATTATATTAAAATACACTATGGCAAATATACTACAAAATTTTGTATATATACTACAAAATTTTGTATATATACTACAAAATTGTAGCCTAAAAACAGCATAACACAGTATGTAAATATATAATATAATGTATATGCCTATGTACTATCTAACAAAAGATATACGATACTATATAATACAGTATGTAATTATTGTTGGAAAAAATGGCGCTCGCGCGGCAGAGGCGTGGTGGTTTTTAAAAAAAAAATTAAAAACAAATCGTATGTTTTTCGATGAAACAAAAACAAGCGCGGCGCAATGGTTTCTAAAATAAAAACTTTTATTGAAAAACTATTTTCAATCAGCATCTATTATATATTTATTTATTAAATCTGAGACATACATGGATATGAATAATATACCTCTTGTAGTTTATATCAAGCATCTTCGGAAACCAACGATCATGCATTCTCACGAACGACGTACTTCGAGATCCACACCAAAATCTTCTAAGCCAATCATCAAACGCACTAGGACGTGTGTGGGCACGTAAAATAATCAAAGACACTTTTTCTATCTTTAGATGTACTCAACACATGAAATCTAGATATTTACTTGAATGATTAATTTTTGTGAGACAATCCTCTGAGAGAATACGATGATTATTTTTTAGAGTTTTTGATTATTTTCAGACGCACTAGGATGTGTGTGTGGACACGTAGAATAATCAAATGCACGTTTCCTATCTCTAGAAATACTCAACACATGAGATACAAATATTTACTGAGAATGATTAATTTTTGTGAGATAATCATCTAAGAGAATACGATGATTATTCTTTCAGAGTTTTTTATTAACTTTTCAATCATAGAAAAAATTCACCATGATAGCAATTGTGTTGTGCACTCTCTATCATCACTAAGGCCAATAGAATAATATCTATATATTTTTTAGATAATGACATATCATATTTTTAGGAATAAACTGAAATTTAATTTTGAAATTACCATTACAGTGGGACTCGCTGCAATTTGTGCACAACTGCAGTACCGCACGACATTGCAGTTGCCATGAGCTATCACAGTACCTCACGGCATGTGTGCCATAGTACTACTGTAGTGCCGTGTGACACTACAATATTGCACCCCCACTACTGCAGTGCAGTCCCACTACTACAGTGCCGTCCCACTACTATAGTGCCACAAGATACTACAGTAGATCATGTCAATCTTTAATTCTCATTCAGTGATTGACACATGACAATTATTGTGAATTAAATATTTATTTTAATAAGATAAATATTTATATATCAGTTAATTCAAAATTAACATATCTGATTATCTCTATGAACTAACTTATCTATTAGTTGACCAATAATAAATTTAGTTAATTCAAATTATTATCTAATAATAATTTATAATCATCTAATTTCACAAATTAGATATTCTGTCTCACTTATCGATAATTAAAAAAATAATCGATATATTTATTTATACATATAATTAATTTTTAATTAATTAATCAAGTATAATAATTTATAATTATCTAATTTCACAAATTATAAATAACTTAATTAATTAATTACATATAATTATCTCATAATTACTTACTTGCCACAACATAAAAATTCTTTTTGCAAGTCAGTCATTTTTTCATGTCCTGAAATATTTACAACCTAGACTGCCTAGTACAGAGGTGACTTGAGGACCATGAACCTATAATCTTAAATTCCAATAAACCAGATTACTAATTAAACTATTTAATTAAATAATTTTAATATTCATTTCATTACTTCTCCACTATAAATATAGAATTGAACTCTTAGTGATTATATAATGTTTATTTACAGAGTATTCTCACGTAGTCCACTGATATAATCATTTCATGTAGTTCTGTTCTCTATTATTGGTTCGTAAATTAGAGTTGTTCAAAATTACCATTTTACCCCTCTAAATACATTTTGGTCCTTAAGTACCATTAATCCACTAGTGAATGATTAATTTATAATCTTATTATATATTTGAGCTCAATAACCATTCAGTTTCAGAATTAACACATAAGAGAATCAATATACAATCTGTTAGGAAAGTTTGGATTCCAAATTCTGTAAGATCATGTTCTTAGCTATCCATAATACTGAATCTCCCAAAAAAAAGTCACTAGCTTGTTTGACAAACAAACCTTAATGAGTGAATCAAAAGATCCAGCAGACATGCATAGGATTTCATGACTACTCAGAATTTAGACTGGTCTACATATGATCATCAGATTGACGTGTATTAAATATTTGTGATAAACGGTAAGTTAATAAAGATATTAATTCACATCGATCTTGTCATATATAATCTTATTATATAAAGTACATTCACTGAGATGTCTGTCCACATCAATGATCAAGATTTAGATCACATGCATTCATAATGCTTAGTAAACCGTACTAACAATCATTCATTAAAGATTCCATAGTTAATATGTTGCTGACCATTTTATTGATTCTCTATGATCTTAATCCTCTCATACTAATACAATATCATAGTCTCATTAATGAATATAGAATTTTTAGATATTTATATAAATTTGAACAATAATTTAAAAGAATAATTATAAGAAAAATATATTTTCATTAAATTTCATATTAAAATGTTAAGACACATGCTTTCAGGGAATAACCCCAACAATTTTATACCACTCGTTCATGTTTATATACTAGTATATTATTATATACCATAGAATATATATCTATAAACTACGTAACATTGTGCGCGAGGATTGCGCGTGGGTCCTTTATTTATGAGGGTAATTTGTATATTTACTATGTGTTTCGAGGATGAATTTTGAACCCGATTGGGTCATGAATGGAGAGTGGTCTAGTCATCGGAGAACCCTTGAGAATTTGGAGTCTAGCACGGAGGGAAGGATGAGCATCCTTAGCGGCCTAGACGGTGACAACCGCCGGCAAACGCACCTCCTTAGAGTTGCCAAGGAGCGGGAAAAGGAGAGAGAGCCCCCAAAAGTGTGTGTATAATGTCCAAATATCCAACCTCTTTCAATAGGAGTCTTAAGCACAAAGGAAGGGGTAAACCTTATTTTATGATTGACCAATCAACACTTTCCAAGTGTAAGTAGAGGTCGATGTGTAGGACGCTCCCACGTGTTCCTAGGTTCATCCTCAACGAGTAGACGACGCATCTAAAGCCTATTGAGGAGGTCATGATGGCGGACTAACACGACGATCTTCATCCTAATCCTACCAAGTTGTATACCTCTAATTCATTACCAAGATAGTAACACTCCATCCAACTCTTGTCACTTAACTTGGCGGTTACGGGTAAATAATCATAGGGGTCCGACCAGTACGGGTGGACTCAAAGGGTACGTCCAGGGTAGAAAATTCACGTATAAACATTAGTCTCTTGTGAAATTTCAAATGCGTAGCATTTGAACTTGTACATAGTCTGAGTGTGTTTAATGATCTTACTTGATGAGACACCGAATTGTGAGATGTTCAATTGTGATGATGAATGTTTCTTCACTAAATCAGTCATGCTGGGTCATCTTCATTGTTGTAGCCCCTAGTTGGATGTGATGATATATCAATTGCTTTCATTTAGTATCCAATAAGAGATGTAAGAAGTAGTTGACTACGACGAACCTCACTTAATAAAAAGTCTTATCAGGGCGATGTTCACTGAAGAATGACTAGCTGAAAAAATACATATACACTAACAATGCACAACCTTATGTTCAATGCTAGCACGAGTGGATATATAAGATAAGACTTATATCATATGTATGTTCATGATGTGTGTTCAGATGCCAATGTATCATAACAAGTTAACAGAGTCAAAACAACATTCGTTAACTATATCATGGTCATATGTGACATACGTCTCAATGATACGTTCATATTTAAAATTACTAGAGATAATTCATCAGAGTCATTACCTTCACTTTCCAATATTAATGATACGAGAGAAATGATCAAGAAAAACTCACCAGAGATGAGTTTAACCAACGTGGCATAACATCAAGGCAACATATTACCTAAGAGAAAATTTAATCATGGCAGAGTTCATCAAGAAATTTCTCTGCGATAGGTAAACACGCTGAAATGTCATCTTTAAACGATCCGACTTGTGATAGCGCATATACGTAGGAACTTGTATGACATTGCTCAAGAAGGCACACACATATATATGAAAATGTAATCAAGTTTCCTAAGAAGACGCGTGCATATTGAATTATCCGTAATGGTCATACTTAAAGGGTTATGTACCCGTTCGCACTTCAGATTTTTATCATGCTTTGTTATATCATGCATCTCTACTTCGCACATACATCACTTTTGCCCTAACTTTTACCATAAACACATCCATAATAAATACCCAAGTTAGATTCAATCCATACGACTAAAGTGACATTCCGCGGTGACGGGAAAATCAAATAGTCAAGACAATTTATATATTTCAAACATGTTTGGCGGCCAAGTTCCACTTGGAAGGGTTTCACAATGGCGGCTAAGTTCTGCCTAACTACCTTTGCTAAAATGTCTTCATTGCATTTGATGGTCAAACTTTACTAGAGCATCTTAGGCACATTCTAGGGATATACTCTGCTGAAATGTCTCAAATATGTTCTAGGAACAAACTTTGCTAAAATGTCTTAAGTGCGTTTCAGAAAAAATTTTTGCTGAAACTTCTTAAACGTGTTATAGGAACAATTTCCGCCAAAACGACTTAAACACATTTCAGGAACAATCTTTGCTAAAACATTTTAAATGCGTTTCAGGAACAATTTTCGCTGAAACGTCTTAAATGTGTTTCAGGAATAAATTTCGCTAAAATGTCTTAAGCGCATTTCAGGAACAATCCTTTTTGAAACGTCTTAAATGTGTTTCAGGAACAATCTTCATTAAAACGTATTAAACGCGTTTTAGGAATAAACTTCATTGAAACGTCTTAAACGGATTTCAGGAATAATCTTTGCAGAAACGTCTTAAATGCATTTCAGGAACAATCTTTCTCTGAAATGTCTTAAATGGGTTTCAGGAATAAACTTCGCTGAAACGTCTTAAATGCATTTTAGGAACAATCTTTGCTGAAATGTCTTAAATGCATTTCAGAAACAATCTTCGCTGAAACGTCTTAAATGTGTTTCAGTAATAAACATTGCTAAAACGTCTTAAGTGCGTTTCAGGAACAATCTTTACTGAAACGTTGTTAAATGCATTTCTGGAACAATCTTTGCTAAAACATTTTAAATGCGTTTCAAGAATAATCTTTGCTTAAGCATCTTAAAGGCGTTCCAGGATAACGGACCCATCATAATTTTTTGGTTCATTTTGATAACTACAAAAGTCATAGTAAAAATTACGATGCTAAACATCTTTCAGTTATAAGTCATCTCTCGTAACAAGTTTTTCATCACCTTGAGTGCGCTTAATGACAATTTTTTTCTTGTCAATAATCCTAAGCTACCTAAAATAGGTACACTCAACTGTGATTTTTACTCAACAGTCCTAAGTCACCCCTCATGATAATTTTTTCGTTAATTCGGATGCATTTAGCGGGGATTTTTACTTAACGGTCTTAAGTCACCCCTTGTGGTATTTTTGTCGTTACATCGGGTGCACTTAGCGGTAATTCTTTACTAAACGGTCTTAAGTCACCCCTTGTGGTAATTTTATCATTACCTTGGGTGCACTTAGCGGTAATTTTGCTCAACAGTTCTAAGTCACCCCTCGTGGTAATTTTATTGTTACCTCGGGTGTACTTAGCGGTAAATTTTTACTCAACGGTCTTAAGTCACCCATTGTGGTAATTTTGTCGTTAGCTCGGGTGCACTTAGCAATAATTTTTGCTCAACAGTCCTTGGTCACCACTTATGGTAATTTTGTCGTTACCTCAGGTGCACTTAGCGGTGATTTTTGCTCAACATTCCTAAGCCACCCCTCGTGGTAATTTTATTGTTACCTCGGGTGCAGTTAACGATAATTTTTGGCCCAACAGTCCTAAGTCACCCCTCGTGGTAATTTTGTCGTTACCTCGGGTGCACTTAGTGGTGAATCATCAACCAGCCTATTAAGGTGATTTTACTGTCACCGAGATGACAATTGACCTGGAATACTATACTTGAGACACCAGACATGGTTATTTCCTATTACCATGGGTGTGCATAACCAACATAAAAAACATTTCCTCTATGTGGTATTACTGACATACTTAGAGGTGGCTGAAAGCCCTCTTCACAATGATAATGTAGCTATGGACGATAAAATTCCACTAGAAAACAAGTCCTTATTCTTGTTGTCTCAATTATTGGTCAGAAGGAGAATCTCCCAATAACATAGAGAACTAGTTGTGAAAGTAGATCTTCCAAATAGAAAACGATAATGTAGAATACGTCACAGGGAATATGTTTATATTGATATCTTCCCCTCTTTTGGCAGCTTAAAGAAATAGAAGTCGTCATCATTTTTTTTTGCCATGACTAATTCAATAATGACGTAGAGGCTATGGGCCAATATAGAATAGCACATATATAAATAATTCCATAAATACTTACAATAATTGGGTTGATAAATCTATGAAAACCCATGATAGGTCAGATAATAAATCCAGCAATCCCCTCAATATGAGTAAGGTAATTAGCTAAGGAAACCCACATAATAAGTCGATTAATAAATCTCAAATATCCATAATAAGTCAGTGGATAATTTGTATATCTTCATGATGAGCTCAATAATAAGTCCAGAAAATCCCTGTGAACTTGATTAATAAATTCAGAAATATTTTTGGAAAGTTGACGTGTAAGATGAATAAATCCATAATTTTCACGACCAAATGATAAACAAGTCAATAAATCCTCATAATTTGTTCTATCCAAAAAGTCCTCATATGTGAAGGAAAATATATGTCCATGACGACAAAGTGAATTAGGCGTAACAAGTGCCAAACTCTTGAAGTAAATGTCAAATCGAATATAATTTAAACACATATATAATATAAAACATGTTAATAAAAGATGTAAATTAATAAGAGAGATTAAAGAATAATAACATGTGTATTTTTTTCTTATATAAACATGGTCGACTTGTAAATTTAATACAATCTATATGCATATTCAACTCTCATAAATATAATCATATATGCATGAGAGTGCTGCTACAACGAATTATAGGCAGTTAAGCATGCGTTATTAATGAAGATATGAGTTCAGGCTATTTTTGAGCCGTTCTAATAAAATGATTGTGTCAGAAAACTGACCAAATCAAATATATAAGCTCATTAAGGTATCAAACTCTAAACATGCTTTCAGTAGATAAAATGAATAAAGCATTTTAGTCTTGATAATTCATTTAGATTATTGAAATATGAATAAAGCACAAAGTGTTGATAAAAATGATAGTACATCAACGTATTGCTAATGCACAAGAATCAATTAAACATTATATTTATCATAAAAGTTTGACATGAATTTGATATTACCTACTTAGTACTTAAACATATTTGGTTGATGCATATCAAATTATTAACAAGGAGTCAATTCGGCTTGTATATGATTTGTAATATTCATGATAATCTCATATTATCCACAATAGGAACAAGTTATCAAATTATCCAAGATATATGATCTAAACATGATAAATGTAATTTCTATAATTACATTAGAGCGTGATAAAATTTAATCATGAGAAGCTAATTAATTATGCCTCACATAATTAACGTAAAATCAATTTCTACTAATTATTTAATATGCTTGAACAACCATGTAAATATATTATTTAAGACACTATACGATACACTCATGCAATCATCAAATTTTATTTTGAACAATAAAATATGTATTTAAAGGTAAAGCAGTCACTACAAGAAACAAGGGTTTTAGCGACTAACATTTTGGTCACTAAAGCTCCAAAAATTCGTCACGAACTTCGCCACTTTTGCTTCATCAGCGAAAGTCTTTCGCGACGAAATAAAAATTGGTCGCGAAAGCCTTTCACGACCAAAAAAAATATTGGTCGCCTAAGGTTTTTCGCGACCAGAAAAAATTTCGCCTCAAAAACCTTTTGCCACCAACTTTTTTTTGTCACGAAATATTTTCAGCGACCAAATTTTACATTACAAAAATGCTGTAATAATAATTAATATCACCTGTAATAGCAATTAACATCATCAGAAAATTTATCAAACCTGAAATTTTTCTAAGAAATACATATACATATCATTAATACAATAGTTCATTACAAAATCCCGAATCATAATTCATTATAGGATTTGATTCACAAATGTATCCAAAAAAAATAAAGAAGAGAGTATTTAAAGCTTGATGTTAACTACAAAGTTTAACATATATTCTATAGCTCATGTTTCTGTTGTTAAGTCATCATTAGAAGATGGAAAACCGTTTTGAAGAGCCCAAACAAGTAAGCTTTGTAGTTGACTCTCTATCGACTTGATTTGTTTTTTTAGTTCTATATGTTCAACTCCAACTCGACTCGTTTTCTTGAAAGATGTCAGTGGGGCTCCATGTCCAACACCTTTATTTCGTCCGAGAACTTCTTCAACTATCTCTTCTTCGGAGCGAGGTATGACATTCTCAGCGATAGGCTCATCTCGCAAAGCACACATGCGTTTCTGTGTAACATCACAATGAGCCAGGCTTTAAATTAAATCTAACACTATTGGAGCATCAATTAGAAAGTATTCAAAGATCATAATCAAGCACGCTCAGATACAAAGTGATAAGCCCCCCACACACCCACACACATTGAAACTAACACTATTATTAAGACAAGGAGTATCAATTCAGAAAATATTCAAAAATCATCTAACACGATCAGATATAAAGTGATAACCCTCCCTCCCCCCCATACACCCACACACGAAACTAACACTATTATCAAGACAAGGAGCATCGATTCAGAAATAATATATTCCTAAACTAAACTCATCAGTCTAAATTCACATATTAGTGTTCATCTCCAAATCAAACTAAAATCGAAACTAGAACTATCTTTTAAACAAACAAAAAAGAACCACAGAAAGCCAACAAAACATTGGCACAAAGCAGTAAAAAGATAATGATTGCAGCAGAAACACAACTAATAGAACAACAACTCCTCGAATAGAATAACAAAAAATACGGTAGGCTAATCCATAATACAATAGAAGCAGAATGGTCATAGATCAAATCAACCCGCAACAATTTTGAGTAGTTGTATTTTACAACAGAGCAACCAAAAAACAACAGGATCCAAAACTAAAGCCAAATCTAAATTCTAGCAAATTAAACCAATCTCCAAAAGTGTATAAATGAATTACTTAAGAAAAGAATAAGATCATAACTGGACAGTGAACTAATTTCCTAAATCCACACTCCCACCCCTGAGAAAATTTCTGAGAGAGAGAAATAGGCAAACAAAAAGAATAAGTAAAATGACTAAACTAATCTGAATATTATAAGAGGTGATTTATAGTTTTAATTGAAACAGGGCATGCAAAAGAGAAGAGATCAAAGGATTTCCAAAAAGATAAGAGAGAGCTCGCGAAAAGAGAAGAGCAAGATCACTGGTTCGATCCAACATGGGAAAATAAAATATTAAAGGAGAAAGGACTCACTGCTCGCCGCTAGGGTAAGAGGAAACGAAGGAAGACGCTTGTAGGGTGTAGAGAACCGAGGTCGCTCGCGAGGGCTCATCGTGTGAGGGTTGAACTGCTCGCTAAGTGGGGGAGCTCGAAGGATTTATTGATATCATTAAAAGACGTCATTTTTTAGGTAGTCTATAGGGACATAACTTTTATTTCGTTGGTAAAAGTATGACTCTATGGCGACGAAAAATTTATTTTGTCGGCAAAAGTAGTACTTTTACCAACCAATATCATTTTTCGTCACTACAGTAGTACCTTCCAGCGACGAAATTCTAATATTTGTTGGGAAAAACCTAAAGAAAATTTGGCGTGCCTCTCTTCTGTTTTCCCGGGTAAAATATCAGGGTTTTTGGTGATCGAAATTAACTTCGTGGCTAAAATTTTGGTCGCTAAAAGAAGCTTTTCTTGTAGTGAGTAATTTAAAAATTAATACTTAGCTTGCAACTTGATGTCCTTCGTTTGTTTGCATAATGCGCCACTCATTTTCTAGACTTTTTTATAGTCTTGCTATTGCATAAATCTGCCATGAGGAATTTGGGCTTGACCCAAAAGCAGCAGTCCCAAGAGAGCAGCAGGTCGCACGTGGGGTACAAGGCAGTAAGGGGTCACGGTGTTTACAGCAAGCGTAGGTCAGTCGCCGGTTTCGGGTCACAAAATGGGTCGAGCATGCATCTTCTGGGCCGGCAGATTGGGCTTCTTGCCGACCCGACAACTGCATGGTCTGGGTAGGTCAGCCAGGAACCTGCAACACGGGTAAGGATGAAGCAGCCGTCGGTGATGGAGCGGGCGGGCGTCTCCGGCGGCCCTTTTTGAATGCAAAGACCTTAAAATTAATAGAAAATCCCGTCCGAATCCTTTTATGGGTGTTTTGAAACCTGAAAATGCTTCACTTCACGTAGATCTAAGATTTAGAGATCAGGAATGGAATAGGCTTTTTCATCGCTCGCGTCTATTCTGGCAGCCATGTTCGGTGCAGAGTCCATCTCCAGAGCATATCCAATGTTGTGAAGGGCATCTTCACCGAGTAGTCGTCGGCTATGCTCCGCGGCAGCTACCTCTCTCGTCAATTTCTCATGTTATGCTTGATTTTTTTATTTTTATTCTATAAAAAATTTTAGATCTGAAATGTCAGATTTAAAATTCTAGATCTGAATCTGGAAAATAGTAAACTCCTCCATATTCCTTCATAACGGCCTTCTTCTGCCAGACCACTCCTTAGTGGAGTCACCATTTTTTTGAGGATGAATTCTGAACCCGATCGAGTCATGAATGGAGAGTGATCTAGTCATCAGAGAACCCTTGGTAAAAGCATCCTTAGTGGCCTAGACAGTGACAACCACTGAAAAATGCACCTCCTTGGGGTTGTCAAGGAGAAGGAGAGGGAGAGAGATCCTCCAAATGTGTGTGTACAATGTCCAAATATTCAACCTCTTTCAATAGAAGTGTTAATCACCTTTATATAGAAAGTAAGGGGTAAACCTTATTTTATGATTGGCCAATCAACGGTTGCCACGTGTAAGTAGAGGCGAACGTATAGGACGCTGTCACGTGTTCCTAGGTTCATCCTCAACGAGAGGATGACGCATCTAAAACCTATTGAGGAGGTCATGATGGCGGACAAACATGACGAGCCTCATCCTAATCATTTCCAACCCGTATACCTCCAATTCATTCCCGAGGTGGTAAGAATCTATTCAAGTCTTGTCACTTGACTTGACGGTTACAGATAAATAATTATAGGAGTCTGACTAGTGTAAAAGGACCCAACGGGTACGTCCAGAGTAGAAAATTCATGTATAAACACTATGTTTTTTAGGTTTTAAGGATGAACCATTATAAATTTCGATCATTTGTGCAAATTACAAATTTTTGAGCCATTTTCTTATTTATTTTCCTATAGTGGCCTATTTATCTAATTTTACAATCGTCCGCCCGGCACCCACCCCCAGAGTATATGCTTCAACGTGAATTAAACAAGGATATATTGATACAATAGAAACCTCTGGTAAAATGCCCCCCGTAACCCAGCAGATAAAGTACATTACATAGTCCGTTTTAGGGATTGGCGACTTACCCATTCAGTGACTTTGGCACTGGACATTCCAAAAATGGGTACTATCAGGTCGGGTGAATTCAATAATAGACGCCTGTTGGCATTCCAGCCTTTCTTCTCCTTTCAAGGCCTACCCGAAAGAGAATCCAGTACTTCTTGGTCGTGAATATCTGAATAGGACAACCCACCCCGTGGTTTGCTTCGGAACAAAACAATTAGAATTAGGCTCGGTCAACTGGAATGTGTATTATCCATATAGGGGATCTTTCAATGGAGAAGATCCGTCGACCTGAGACGAAGAAAAAGGTCTATCTATTTTATTTAGTTATTCAGTTAATCTAATGATTCGTTATTGTAACAGATAACAACAACCATTTCATCCGGCATGCGTATTTTTGGAAAATAGTAGATCTGTTCCGCCCAAAATGGGAATGGGCTAGGGTTATGAACTTATAATCTATAATCTGATGATCAAGTCGATTCCATGATTATAAGTTCATTCCATACCGGGCAAGACCGGAATAGGGCTAGGTTATATACATTCTAATTATGAGAAGTGGTCATCCGAGCGTATTTAAATAGATACTATGTTTACATATGGATCCCTACATTCTTACATTCCATTTAGGATTAGGAATAGGCGTAATCGGACCTGTTTTTTACATATCTCTCGTTATTTGGGACCCTATTCATCTCTTTGGGCTTCCATTGAATCGGGAAATAGGTTTGATTGTCCAAGAAATAGGTTTGATTATCCATCTTTTTGATATACTATAAGGCATCCTCTGGATAATTCAAATCGAAGCAATTGGATGTCCGACTCGGGCCTATATGACATGATCGATCAATAGAAATAGTTCACTTACAAAAGAATGATCATTGTCAATCTCAAAATTTTGATTTTCAATATCAAAATATATGGAAAAACTGCCCCTCTTACCATCCTTTACTAAAAAAGTTATGTATAAAAAGAACATATTTTATTTCATTTAGCCTCTTCATGCCTACTATAACTAGTTATTTCAGTTTTCTACTCGCAGTTTTCACTATAACCTCAGCTCTATTTATCAGTCTGAGCAAGATATGACTTATTTGAAATTAATTGACTGCACAATTCATAAAAAGAAGTATTTGTGTGGTATTCCATATATTCTAGAGTTCTTTACCTTCTGAGTTTCCAATTCTTGGTCATTGAGATTCATGGACAATATAGATTAATATTTAAGGATAAATATTACCTCTCCTTTTCCTTGTTCAAATAAATTGAAATGATTGAAGTTTTTCTATTTGGAATCGTATTAGGTCTAATTCCTATTACTTTGGCTGGATTATTTGTAACTGCATATTTACAATACTGACGTGGTGATCAGTTGGACCTTTGATTAATTAACATCTCTTTTTTTGATTGACCTCCTATTTGCTTTAATCCATAAGGGGTCAAATTTAGATTGCTGTTCAATTATTTTAGTGTAATTTTCGACCTACCAATAAAAAGAATGGAATCACGCTCTGTAGGATTTGAACCTACGACATCGGGTTTTGGAGACCCACGTTCTACCGAACTGAATTAAGAGCGCTTTATTTTATACTTATAAACTTTACAATAAAAGCTCATTTAGGGAAATAGGCTATTTTTGTAAAATAAGTAAGAGAATGGCCGAAAAAAATTATATTTGTAAAAATAAATGATTTTTTTTTGTAACTGGAACTATTTTTTATAAAAATGGAAATTTTATTTACAGATGTATTATGGTGTATAAAACTATACCGTGGGTATATTATTATTTACTATAATATATTTTAATATTTCATCAATATATCGTAGTATATTTTAATATACCAACAATATATCCTATTATATTTGTAATATATTTTTATCTACCATCAGTATATCGTAGTATATGTATATACCATTAGTATACCATAGTATATATATAATATATTCATATATACCATCTGGTACATACTCATTCCCACACCCAAGCTCGTCCCCTCTTTCTGCTTCTTCATCTCTATCGTTCAAAAGCCAGAAGTTTAGTGGCGATAACTGCTACTACCTCTAACATCAGAGCCAGTCGTCCCTTTACAAACCCATCCATGACAAGATCCATCTCTTTCAGATTTCCTCTCGCCTTTCTCTCGCCTTGAAGATATCCGGCAAGTTCTTCAAGCTACTCTTAGGCTTCATCCTTAGCCAGTTAGCCTACTCTTTGGCTTCCTACTCTGCAATGCTGTAATCGTCATTATGTTGGTCAAGCCTAGTAATTTCTCTGGAATTTGTGAGGCGGTGGCTAAAATCTACGAGAGGCGAAGGAGAAAGAAAGGGAAAATGATAGGGAAAAAATGGATGAAAAAATCGATCATTAGCACAATTGAGATTTTTTTTACCATTTCCTAAAACAGTAACAAAAAGGACTCATTTCCTCAAATTTCCCTAAAATAAATAACTTTACTCCATAAATTTCGGAGTTGGGCCAACCCTTTTTTGTTGAGATTCAACCTTTGTTGTGCTTTTTTTTTTGGTAAAATTACAAGTGAGCTTTATAGATGTCTTTTTTGTGATTTCTCACCATGACTTTACACATCGATTATTGTTCAATTTCCGCTCCTCATCCCCCCGTATGCTTATTCTTCGGCATCTTTCTAATTCTGCCATTGACATGTGCTTCATCTTCAGCTCTAAGTTGTCATACCGAAGCTGGACTGCACAGTAAGAAAATGGACGAAGAAGAATAATTTACCTATTTTAAAAGTTCATAAAATAAAGTTAATCTTACTCATTTTAAATTTTATAGGTATAAATTTCTAATGAGCAAAAGTCTGTGGGCAGTGCTTTGAATTGAGGGTTCTGTAGATGATGGTCAGAGAGTCAGACCTTCATCCATGGATAAATGAAATCGAAAATTTGTTCACTATTTGTTAGGGTCTCTCATTAAAATCACTCATTAATGATGCTTAAATGTCTCTACACATTATACGAACAATGGCTACTTTAACCATGAAATGAAGTTTTCAACATTCATTACAACCTTCACGGGTCTGATTCATTTCTCGAAATGAAAGTACTTTAAGATAAAACTCATTGAAGCATCTTTGAACTCTCTTATTGGCAATTTTTCTCTACGATTGCTTATAGATCATTTCTCCCGTCACGATGCATTTTTGGAGTCAATTATAGTAGGATTAAGGCCTTAACACATCTGGGTTTTCATTTTAGTTTGAATTGGTCTGTTCCGTGTACATAATATTCAAGTCTCATTTTCTTTTATATTTTGCCAATGCATAGCTCTTTGATAGACTGCTACTAATTTTGTATAAGCAAAAGCTCAGTGTTGGAGTT
This sequence comes from Datisca glomerata, assembly GCA_003255025.1. Lineage (NCBI taxonomy): Eukaryota > Viridiplantae > Streptophyta > Magnoliopsida > Cucurbitales > Datiscaceae > Datisca > Datisca glomerata. The sequence continues at coordinate 119,156 of QANY01011952.1, read as the reverse complement.
TCTTCTAAAATTTCATTTACAACAATTTTTAATCAAATTTCATCTGAGTAAGTTTGATATTCTCTCTTAAGGATTCTGAAACTGGAAATAGTTGGATATTGATAAGCTAAAAGGCCTAAAACTGGCTGAGATGAGGTCTCCTCTTCCAAGATGTCGATATCCCACCCCACCCGCTGAGTGCTGCTGCGCCATGCTTTAATTGCATCCTCGATCTACTAGGGGTGGTAAAGAACATGAGACATTTTTTCTGGATTTAGGGTGATGTGTGTATGAATGATCTAGTCTATGCCAAGTATGCCTGAAAACGTGAGAGTTGGCGGTCGGAGAATGAAGGACGAGCAACCTCAGGCAGCTGTCGGAAGGTGACAAATGCCTCTAAGATTCTAAAGTAAGTGAAAACTTCGAGGAGAGAATATTCTCGAGGTTTGGGTCTTAGGAGTCGTGAAATTGGTTCCATTTATAATGGTGCTAGGGACCCTTTTATATAGATGGGGTCGAGTGGGGACCATACACGTCCCATTGAACCATATGCAAATCCGGTGTCCAGACAGAAACCGACACCAATAAGAGTCGTGTGTCCAGACAGAAAGTGACACCAATAAGAGTCGTGTGTCCAGACAGAAACCGACACCAATAAGAGTCGTGTGTCCAGACAGAAACTGACACCAATAAGAGTCACGCTTAAAACGTGGCCACACATTAAAACGTGACACCATTCCCAAACTATGTCACATCCCTAAAACTACGCAACATAGGAAACCGCACCCCGGGGTTCCCCCTGTGGCGGCATGGTAAGCCGCGCTCAGGGTTCCCCCTGTGACGGCATGGTAAGCCGCGCCCGGGGTTCACCTATGGTGGCATGGGAAGCCACGCCCAAGGTTCCTCCCATGACGGCATGGAGAGCCACCCTCGGGGTTCCCCTATGGTGGCATGGGGAGCCATCCTCAGGGTTCTCCCCGGGGTGGCATGGGGAGCCAACCTCCGGGATCCCCCAGAGTGGCTTAAGGAGCCGCGCCCGGGGTTCTCCTGGGGTGGCATCAAAGAGGCATTTCCAAGACTCGTAAGGTGGCTACATCCTTTAAGGAGATCTTCCCATCCAGATGTAGCGAACCTTGTCCTAATCCTACCATACCACAACCCCCAGATTGTTCCTAGGCAAGAAAAGACCTTCAAATCTTTGTCTCTCAACTTAAAGACGAAGTACAACATTTAATACTTAATTTCATATAATGAGATCACCACCTTTATAAAACATAAGTGTCATTTACAGGCGTTATTTTGTCATTATGCACCGATAAACGTTATTCCATGTAAATGTCACATGGACCTGTCTTTAGATGCTACGTATTCTCTTTGACATGTTACTCTTAATGACGTGACTCACTATTTACACAGACCCCTATTCAACGTTGAGGGCACAAGAGTCAAGCTTGAACATATATTCTGATTTTAGTGTTGCCTGCGTCTTTCACACTTATTCGTGGGACAAACTCCTTTTTTTTATCTCTGATGACTACAGACATCAAATTATATACATTTAGATCAGTCATAATTTATGAGTAGGTGCATTTTGGGAAATCCCCACAGTTTCACCGTACCTCGAACGAGGCAGAGAACCTCCCCTAAGGTACATGTCAGAACCTCGCTGAAAATGAGGTTTGTCATAAAACCTCTAATGAGGTGTATGAGAACGCCTTACTCATAGGCGTGTCACATTGCCTCAAACGAGGTGTGACAACACCTCGAACGAGGCACTACAAGGACACCTCGTTCAGAGGCGTTGAATGAAGCGTGTGGCCGCGCCTTGAATGAGGCGCGTGAGAATTCCTCATTCAGAGGCATGCCAGTGCCTCAAACGAGGTGTTGCGTCTCACTCAGATGCGCGTGACAGTGTCCTGTTCAGAGGCACGGCAACGTCCTATTCTGAGGTGCGACAACGCCTCATTCATAGGGGCTCGCCATCACGTCTCATTCATAGGCACACGATAGCATGCCTCATTCAGAGGCACGACAGTGTCTTGTTGAGAAGCGTGACAATGTCTTGTTCAGAGGCTCGCAACAGCACGCCTCATTCAAAGGCATGTAAGCACCTCCAACAAGGCATTATGTTTCACCTCGAGTCACGTGACAACGCCTCGTTCAGAGGCACACGACAACACGCCTCGAACGAGGCACTATGTCCCATCCTCCCTTGGATGAGACACCAAAAGTCCCTCCTTGGACGGTATGTGGAATGGAAGCTCTCCTCCTTGCAAGATCGTTCTCTTATTTTCATTTTTTGCACTTTACTTTGAAGCAAAAGGCCTCTAGAGAAATACTCACATTTTCCAAAAAAAAGACCATCCCATCAAAGTGACCACTGAAACCTTGGGTGTTTCTGACTAAACGAATAGGCTGAAGAAAATACAACACTAGCTATGCACAGTCTCATATTCAATGTTAGTACACATACCAAAGTATCATGACGAGTGAATATAAAAGATGCAGCTCAATGATGTGTTAGCACGCATATTGTGTGGCCAAATACCAAAGTATCATGATAAGTTAATATAGTTTGTCAATATTTTTTTATACCTATATCGTGCTCGTATATGACAGATGCAACTCAATGATGTGTTCATAATCATTATTGTAGATAATTCATTATAATCATGAACAAATGTACCACGGCCTTTTGATATTGACATAACTAACCATGGCGAAGTTCATCAAGAAATGGCCCCGTGGCAAGTGCACATGTTGGAGTGCCGTCCATAGACGATTCGACTTGTCAAAGGCATACACGTAGGAACATGCATGATGCTGCCTAAAAAGGCGCACACATACTCAAAAAATATAATCAAGTTGCCTAAGGAGGCGCGTGCATATTGGACTACCCGTAATGGTCATGTTTAAATGGTTATATACCCATCCATACATAAGATTTTATCATGCATTAGTTCATACTTTGAATTTTCATTAGACATGCTCATTCGTTCCTACTTTGAACCGTTATCATGCCCCATTATCATGCATCCTTACTTCGCACATACGTCGCTCTTACATACGACTTTCAACATGAACATATTCATAATAAATCTCTAAGTTAGATTTAATCTAAATGACAACAGTCTCATTCTGTGGTAACATGCGAAGTAAGCAGTTAAAATAACTTGTGTATTTCAAACATGTGAAAGCGGCCAAGTTCCGCTTTGATAAGGATTTGCAATAGTGGATAAGTTCCGCCCAACTACCTTTGCTAAAATGTTTCTATTGCATTTAAGGGATAAACTTTCCTGAAATGTCTTAAATGCGTTCCAGGAACAAGCTTTGCTGAAACGTCTTATGTGCGTTTCAGGAAGAAACTTCACTGAAACGTCTTACAAACTCAGCCAAAATGTTTTAGACACATTTCAGGAACAATCTTTGCTGAAACGTCTTTAGTGCATTCTAGGAACAACTTTCACTGAAACATCTTAAAAGCGTTCCAGGGTCATTCTTTGCTGAAAAGTCTTAAAGGTGTTCTGGGAACTAACTTCACTAAAACGTCTTACACGCATTTCAGGATGACAGACCCGTTATAAGTTTTTGGTCTATTTTTGATAATCATAAAAGTTGAAGTAAAAATTACAATGCTAAACATGATAGTTTTTTAGGAACTTAAATTTGAGCATCGTCGGTACGACTTGAAGCATTTGAGGGTCATCCCATCTACTATCAGCAATCGAAGTGGTTTCATGTGGCCCTTCCTATTCGTACAAGCATGTACATGGATAAATAGTTGTAATTTTTAGAATAGGCATTTCTTATAAACATGCGTATTGTGACTCCGAGTACATAATCTTTGGACCTTACAACACATGATTGCCTTTGTCCTTAATGCACCCCTCCTCGGGTTTTGTAGCATATCATCCACTTCTTGTCACAATGGTCATGTAGCGTGTGGGAGGAAAGGGTGGTTTCCCATGACTTCTATGTCCACATTAATGATCTCCCCCTTTTGGAGTTTGTCTTGGAAAATCTGTCTCAAAGTTTTATAATATTTGGTTGCACGAGTAGTGTCCTGGTGGAAGTGAAAATACCGAGGTAATTCCATTTCTTCTCTGGGCGGGAAAGTTTTTCACCCAAGGTCTTTGTACGACCTTATCCTTGACCCAGGCATCTAACAGCGCTTTCACCTTATCCATGGAGTAGGGGAAATGTGGTGGATCATCCCTTTCGCTTCTATCCCATTTTGCACCTCGTCCTTTGGGGTTATGCCATGGCTACTTGTGGCGTGTATCTTGCAGGCTTCCATGTTAGCCCCTCGCGCTCACCTTGCTCCGCAATCTTTGGCTTGGACACCGAAGTGTTGGTGCATTGAGCAACTACATGGTGGCATGAGAAAGTGGTGATGTCGAGGTTGTCCAAATGCGCTCTATACACATTCGTAATTCCACAGATGCACATTTTCACCAAGTCTTCCTCCTTTCACTCTTCCTGAAAATCTAATGCTTTATCCTTGAACCATCTGATGTAAGTCATCAGGTCCTCATCTTTCTTTTGACGCTCAAGCCTCAACTCAAGAATGCTCATCTTTTCCTCAGACATCAAAAACTTTATCATGAAGGCAGAAACCATATGAGACCATGTTAAAACTAATCTTGACATTAAATTGATGTACCATGTGTATGCCCGCTCAGTTAATGATTTCAAAACCCCCCAGCCTCATGGACTCATCGCATACATGCAACCTCAATCATCAATGAAACATATAATGTGCTCCCTAGCACATCTGTCCTTCCTGTTATACTTACAAAACTTTGGGGTTACATAGTAGGACCAGTATGGCTTCCTGGCTAGCTCACATGGGTAAGGGGGACGAAAGTCTAATATCATCTCGCTCAAATAAGCTTTGATACGCTGCATCTCCAACATCTTCTATAGAGTCTCCTTGGTAACGAAAGGGCTAGTGTTGGTGCCATCGGTCGGGACGTCATGTGCCGACATGGGACGTGTGAAGGATGTCGGAGGGATGATAACATTTGTGGGGTTGCTCGAGTGATCCGCATTTTGGTCACTATTTGCCATTCCTAACCCGGACGAGCCCCCGAGATGTATAGATGGAATTTGTCTATCGACGTCAGCCTGGTTCGCCGCGTGAGGAGGGATGATATGAATGACAAGCGGTGGTGGAAGAGGGTTTTGGGTACCCACGAGGAGACTGGTCAGCGTACTCAGAAGGGTACAGATCTCAACGTTAGAGGCTTGGAGCTCTATAATGGTGTTAGTCTACTCACTCATGCACGACTTCCCAATGGAGTCGCCAAAATGTTTCAGTGTTTAGGGTGATGTTTGTATGATTAATCTAGTCTATGCCAAGTATGCTTGAGAATGTGGGAGTTGGTGGTCGGAGGGTGAAGTACAAGCAACCTCAGGCAGTCGCCAGAAGGTGACAAATGCCTCTAAAACTCTAAAATGAGCAAGAACTTCGAAGAGAGAACATTCTCGAGGTTTGGGTCTCAGGAGTGGTGAAATTGGTTGCCTCAATAATGGATCTAGGGACCCTATTATATAGATGAGGTCGAGTGAAGACTACACACATGCCTCTTTCAATCGCATGCAAATCACGTATCTAGACAGAAACTGACACCAATCAGAGTCGTGTGTCCACACAGTAAAATGTGACACCATGCCTGAAATGACATAACATAAGAAACCGTGCCTTAGGGTTCCACCCGTGGCGGCATAGGGAGCCACCCCCGAGGTTCCCCCGTGGCAGCATGGGAAGCCGTGCATGAGTTCCCTCGTGGTAGCATGGGAAGCCGCGTCTGGGGTTCCCCCCCCATTGTGGCATGGAGAGCCACCCTCGGAGTTCCCCCTGGAGTGGCATGGGGAGATGTGCCAGGGGTTCCCCCATAGAGGCATGTAGAGCCACCCTTAGGGCTCCCCCTAGGGTAGCATGGGGAGCCACCTCTAGGGATCTCCCCCGAGTGGCATGGGGAGCCGCGCCCGGGGTTCTCTTGGGGCGGCGTCAAAGAGGCACTCCCAAGACTCGTAAGGTGGTTGTATCCTTCAAAGAGATCTTCACATCCCAGTATAGCGAACCTTGTCCTAATCCTACCAGATCATAACCCCCAAATTGTTTCCAGGCAAGAAAAGACCTTCGAATCTTTGTCACTCAACTCGAAGACAAAGTACAACATTTAATACCTAATTTCATATAATGAGATCGCCACCTTTATAAAACATGAGTGTTCTTTACATGCATTATTTTGTCATTATCACGTACGGATAAACATTATTCCACGTAAGTGTCATATGGACCTACTTTAAGACATCACGTGTTCTTTTTGACACAATACTCTTAACTATGTGACTCACTATTTACAGACATCCTTAGATATAGGATGCCAATCATTCAAGAAGCCAAAACTTTCTGTTTCTCAAGTTGTTTCAAGCTCGAGTATATGTATACCAATGGCACTGAACAAGAAGATACTGTCTAATTTTAAGTGAATATCGTGAATGTTTCCATTGGGAGAACGAGTTTTTTTTATTTTATCGGTGTTTTGTCCGGTGTACGTTAATTAATTCAAAAAAATAATTTTAGGCTTTATGGAGGGACATGACGATTAGAGCCAATCGAATGGATATTACGACCCTTTTTGTGATCACCATTCTTGGGTGGTGTTTAGGGTGATGGATGGTGATTAGATCTGATCACATGGTGATTACACATGAAAATATGATGAGCGCTTTCAGGATGATGATTAGAGGCTTTTCGAGTAGTGATTGGGACTTATTGAGTGGCGATTCCAATTTTTGGAGTTCAATGAATTTGTAGTGGAGTACAACAAATGCTTGATGTGTTCACTAAAATTTAAAAATCAATATTATTGGAGGTGTTCACCTAAAATGTAGTGGGTTCACCATATATGGACAGAGGTCCACCTAAAATGTAAATGAGTTCACCTAAATGTACAAAATTAATATTTTTTAGAGGGGTTCACCTAAATGTACACGAGTTTACCTAAAATATAGAGGGGTTCACCTAAATGTACAAAATTAATATTTTTGGAGGGGTTCACCTAAAATGTACAAACAGAAATTCTAGTAAATTGTAAATTTTTATAGGTATAGGTTAATAACTAGCCATAAAAAATAAAAGCAGATAAATAACCCTTTTACAATTGGGTGATTTGAAGACTTTTAATTTGTCTAAAATATCCTTATCTTATCCATTATCTAATTTTTTATTAGTTTTTAAAATGATATATATTAAGCGGTTACAAACCTCACGCTTTTAGTGATTTTAAGGTAAGTTTTTTAAGTTTTATTACTATTATTTTTAGGGGTGTTCAAAATCAAATCGAACCATAAATGACTGGTTCGGTCGGTTCATGTGCTCGGTTCAAAATTTTGATGATTTTCGAACCAAAACAAACTGAAATATTACATTAATTTTCTTTTATTTTTTAATATATAATTTCATATAAAATCAAACCGAACTGAAACAAATTTAATACTGAGAACGATTACAACTGAAAAATCAAACAATGAACGATTACAATGGAAATAAACGATAATGATTACAAAGAAATGAACAATGAACGATTACAACAGAAAATAATGAGAAAGATTACAAAGAAATGAACGATGAATGATTACAATGAAAACAACCGAAATTAAATGATGAACGTTGAAGAAAATAGATTGAGGATTGCATGAATGCAATGTCCTAAATAAAATATTCGTCCTCCACACGATGCTTGAAGACCACGACAATTGTCTTTTTAGGATACAACAATCTAGATCAAGGACAACAAGTAGTCTCTCAATCTCTATCTGAACTCACAATATTATCTCTCTCTCAGACTCAAAGATGGAAAATGACAGTGTATGCTGTATGCAGAAGCAGAAGCAGTATGTCAAAAATTGATATCCTTGTCTTCTGTCCAGCACCTCTATTTATAGAGGGGGACTGCTTGAACTACAAGCAATGCAGTTCAAAAATATGCATATGAGATGCATATAAGAGGTTACACGAATCTGAGAGATTGTGATCGTCGAGGCTTACTGCTTTGATAGATTCAAAGCACATGAACACTGGAGCTAGGCTTCCTTTGACAGATTCAAAGTCTTGCTCTCCAAGGAAAATAAAATAAATTTTACATTTGACCAAAAAAGAAAATAAGATAAATTTCCGACAAAAAATCAATCTTTCATTCGGATCGAACTGAACTGAACCGAGCCCAGCCAGACAGGCCATGTCGTGCTGAGTCGAGTCGGTCGGGCTGTCGGATGGATGGTGACAGTAGCGGTGATGGCGCACATGTGTGTGGGGATGACTATGTGCCATCTATGTCGTCCCTTCCTCACAAAATGTGGGGTGCCCATTGTGGTAGCCCCAAGGAACTCGTGTTGGGTTTATAAACCCAACCAGTTTCTTTCATATTTTTCACACGCTACTTTTCTCTTTTATTTTCTTAACCTTTTTCCGAAAATCCCCCACATGAATGAAATGTGTCCTGACTAGACAACAACATTGGGAGAGTGTAGAGGTTTCTTTGGACTTAAACCATCCGTAGTGAGAATTTATCAGAGTATTCAGAATAATAGTGAAACTAGATTCTTGAACTGAACTTCCTTTGAGATAAACTGAGACTTCACACATATCACCTCTTAAAACATCAGAGTTTATACATTTTTTTGTCCATTTTGGTACTGAATAGACCTCGTATTCTTGAGACCTTTGGAGAGATTAAGCCATTGAGACCTCTCATAGAAGCGACCTCACTTCTACTCTCATATAGGTGACAACCATTAAGAGTATTATGTCACTACTCCTTTTGCAAGCAAAACATCAATTTCATTAAATACTTATGTATACCCATTTACGTTGATAGACAACACACTATCTTTATATCATAAGAATAGGAAGAAACCATAGGTTTCTCAGTGTGTCAATGTGAATAATTCGTGCCAGTTTGCCTATTGAACCTAGATCTTGGGATCTCTAATCAGCAAGGTTAGGTTACCACCTGAATGATTCATTGAATATACTTTAGTCTCATTCCCTTCGATGTTTGTTTTATTAACTCCCTTGACAAACTTTTTGTCAGAGGATCGGTAGGATTCTCCTTTCTAAGGAAATCACCCCATCATAGAGCAACTGCTTACTAGTATTATGTCTCCGTCTAATAAGTCTACACCCATTATACACGTTATTTTTCACTCTAAATGTCACATCCATATTGTCACAATGAACACATATTTTCGACACAGGTTTTGACCATACTAGAATATATTCTAGGAAATTTCTTATCCATTTTGCTTCTTCGTAAGCCTTGTCCTAAGCTATGAATTCTAATTCCATAGTTGAACAAGATATACAGGTCTGCTTAGTAGACCTCCATGAGATAGCTCCACCACCTAGGGTAAAAACATATCCACTAGAAGATTTAGTCTCTAAAATGTTAGAAATCCAGTTAGCACCACTAAATCCTTCTATCACAGGTGGATAGTTTGAGTAGTGCAATCCATAGTTCATAGTGAACTTTAAATACCTTAGGACTCTAACTAATGCAATCTAGTGATCACACTAGGATTACTTATATATCTTGCAAGCCTTCCTACTGAATATGCTATATCAGACCTAGTGCAAATCATGATATACATTAGGCTACCAATTACTAGTGACTACTTCAATTGAGATACTCCAACTACATCATTCTACCCCAATTTATAGTTTGGGTCGAAATGAGTTACTGCTGGTTTGCTTTCAAATTGCCCAAACTGTTTTAGGATCTTTTCTACAAGATGGGATTGAGTAAGGATATATTTATCTTTAATTCTTTTTACTTGAATTTCAAGTATGACATCTGCTAGACCTAAGTCTTTCATGTCAAAATTGAAACTCAATATCCTCTTCGTAAAATATATTATAGCCTTAAGCATTTCTAATACGAGCATGTCATTTACATATAAGCATACTATGTCATCTAGTAGCCTCGACATAGACATATTTATCACACTCATTTATCTTAAAGCCATTAGATAACATAGTGTGATCAAACTTCTCATGCCATTGCTTTGGCGCTTATTTTAACCCATAAAGAGATTTAACAAGTTTACAGGCCTTTCGTTCTTGACCTTTAACCATGATCCCTTCAGGCTATTTCATATAGATTTCTTCGTCCAATTCTCCACTTAAGAAGCAGTCTTTACATTCATTTGATGAATTTCCAAATTATGTAAAGCGGCAAGTGTAATCAGCTCCCAACCTTCCTTCTATTGGTATCACTTAGCTACCAACCGAGCTTTGTACTTTTCAATAGTACTATCAGCTCTCAACTTTTTTTTTTGAAGATCCATTTACATCCTATTGGTTTATTTCTAAGAGGGAGATAAACCAATATCCATGTGTTGTTTTGCATAATGAAATCTATCTCATTATCAACTGCTTCCTTCTAAAAAGGAGTCACATGATTGGATATCGACTCCTTATAAGTTTGACGTTCGGCTTCTGTCAAGTATGATAGAAACTTTTGACCAAATGAGATACTCGTTTTAGCTCATTTACTTCTTCTAGGCTCAGGTTCAGATTCTTCATCAATATGAGCTCTAGAAGAAATTTCTTCTACACCTCATTTGGTTATTTGATTGTGTCTTCCTTCCTTAAATGAAAATACATTCTCAAAGAATTCAATATTAACAAACTTCATTATACTATTGTTACTTATATAAGAGAATTCCGATTTAATCACCAAAAATCTATATCGAATGAAAACACAACCTACTGTCTTAGGTCCATGCTTGACTCTCTTTGGCAATGATACTTATACTTTTGAGAGTATATATATAGCATCGTGGAGTCGTATTCTCCACCTCAGTCATATCTAAGCACTTTGATTTTCTTATCAAGCTGATTTTCAACTTCAGACTTGTGTGTCTTAAACATATCTAAAGTCTCATCTTTTGAATGAAATAGAATATATATATATANATATATATCAATATTTATAGAAATCAACCATAAATGTAACAAAATATTTACTACCTCCCCTAGAAGGTGTTAATTTCATATCACATAGATCATTTTGTATCAAATCAACCGAATTCTTATCATTCTCACAGTTATCTTCGTTGATCCTCAGTCTCATAATGAAATCCTCCATACTAAGCTCATTTCGCTTGTGTTTAAGGTAACTTTTGAACTACTTCCATGACAGCGGTAGCTTCTCGATAATCGCAGCAACTTGAAACGACTCGTTAATGATCATTCCTTCGGTCTTGCAATTGTTGATGATAATTTATAACTCCTCCACTTGGTTTATGACAGTATTTTTGTTGTCCATTTCATACTTCAAAAACTTCCCAACAAAGAATATCTTCATCCCAGCATCCTCGGTCTTGTACTTCTTTTCCAAGGCTTTTCATAATTCCTTAGTTTTCCTTAACGGTGAGTAGACGTTATAGAGGGTGTCTACAAGACCGTTAAGAATATAATTTTCGCAAACAGAATCTAAGTGCATCCATGCTTCCTTCGTAGACTCGGTCTCCTTTGTTTTTTTGTCCTTCGGTGTGACAGGGTAGTCCTCCTTCATCAGATGCGCAAGGTTCATGGTGGTGAGATAAAATACCATCTTTTGTTGCTAGCGCATAAAATCGTAGCCTTTGAATTTTTCTGGCTTCTCAGCATGCACGGTTTTCATTGCAGCGGTTAGCTCGATCGATACCGTCTTTAGATTGTTGGTGGAAATGGAGCATGAATTTTGCATAAACTAAAATTAATACTGAGAACGATTACAACTGAAAATTGAAATAGTGAATTATTACAATGGTAATAAGTGACAATGATTATAAAGAAATGAACGACGAACAATTACAGCGGAAAATAATGATAACGATCACAAAGAAATGAACGATGAACAATTACAACGAAAATAACGATAACAAAAACAACTAAAATTAAATGATGAACGTTGAAGAAAATAGATTGAGGATTGCATGAATGCAATGTCTAAAAGATAGTATTTGTCCTCTACAAGGTGGTTAGAGACTACGGCGATTGTTTTTACAGGATACAATAATCTCATATCAAAGACAACAACTAGTCTCTCAATCTCTATCTGAATTCACAATATTTTCTCTCTCATACTCAAAGATGGAAAATGAAAAGGGGAGAATAACAGTGTATGCAGTATGCAGAAGCAGTATGTAAAAAATCATTGTCCATGCACTCTATGCAGCACCCCTATTTATGGAGGGGGACTGCTTGAACTGTAAGCAATGCAGTCCAAAAATGGCAGATGAGATGCAGATAAGAGGTTTCATGATTCAAAGCGTTGGGGCATACTGCTTTAACAATTTCAAAGCATATGAACGTTGGAGCTAAATTTCCTTTGACATATTTAATGTCGTGCTCTTTAAGGAAAATAAGTTAAATTTTCAGCAAAAAATTAATCTTTCATCCAAACTGGATCGCATCGAACCAAGCTGAGCCAAACCAGGATGTGGCCTGTCGAGCCGAGCCGGTCGGATGAATTATGGTATCACGTACGAGTGTGTGGTTGGAGGACCATGTGCCATCTAAGTCCTTTCTTCATCTGAAAATATGGTGCCCTTGGGGTAAGCCCCAAGGCACTTGTGTTAGGTTTGTGAACCCATAAGTTTCTTTCACCTTTTCCATGGGGACAACTTCCCACACTTGTTTTCACACACAACTTTTCCCTTTTATCCTTTTAATTTCTCAACTTTTTCCAACAATTCCTCACATGAATGAAATGTGTCCTAACTAGATAACACTAGTGGGAGAGAAAAGGAGATGAGATGTGCATCAGGAGAGGTGTGTTTTGGATTAGAACCTTCTGTAGTGAGAATTTATCAAATTTATTCTAAAGAACAGTTAAACTACGTTCTTGAACTGAACATCTTCTAAGATAAACCAAGACAACAAATTTCACACATATCTTCTCTTAGTACATCAGAGTTCATACATTTTTGTCCATTTTTGTCCTGAACAGATTCTGCATTCTTGAGAGATTTAGAGAGATAAAGCCATTAAGACCTCTCATGGAAACAACATACTTCTACTCGTATAGGTGACAATGATTAAGAGTATTTTGTCACTACTCCTCTTGCAATCAAAACATTAATGTCATTAAATACTTAAGTGTACCCTTTTACAACGACAGACAACGCACTATTTTTACATCATAGAAATGGGAAGAAACCATAGGTTTTTCAGTGTGTCAACGTGAATCATTCCTGCCAGTTTGCTTATTGAATCTAGATCTTGGGATCTCCAGTCAACTATATAAGGTTACAACCTGAATGATTCATTTAATAGGCTTTAGTTTCATTCCCCTCGATATTTGCTTTATTAGCTCCTTTGACAAACTTTTTGTCAAAGAATCGACAAGATTCTCCTTTGAGCTTATAAAGTCTAAGAAAATCACCCTATTAGAGAGAAACTACTTAATGATATTATGTCTCCACCTATATGTTTAGACTTACCATTATACACATTATTATTCACTTTAAATGTCGTAGCCATATTGTCATAATGGACACATATTGTCAACACAGGTTTTGTCCAAACTGGAATATCTTCTAGGAAATTTCTAAGTCATTCTAGTTCTTCGCAAGCGTTGTCCATAGCTATGAATTCTAATTCCATTATTGAACGAGTTATACATGTCTTCTTAGTAGACCTCTATGAGATAGCTCCAGCCTCTAAATTGTCAGAAATTCAGTTAGCATTACTAAATCCTTCTATCAAAGGTGGAGGGATAGTTTGAGTAGTGCAATCCGTTGTTCATAGTGAACTTTAAGTTCTTAGTACTTTTAACAAATGCACTCCAGTGATCACATGCATGATTACTTGTATATCTTACAAGCCTTAATACTGAATAGGCTATATCAGGCCTAATGCAATTCATGATATACATTAGGTTACCAATTACTTGTGAGTACTCCAATTGAGATACTCTAACTCCATCATTCTTCCTCAACTTATAGTTTGGGTAAAAAAGAGTTACTGTTGGTTTGCTTTCAAATTACCCAAACCTCTTTAGGATCTTTCTACATAATGGGATTGAATAAGCATATATTCATCTTTAATTCAGTTTACTTGAATTCTAAGTATGACATCTGCTAGACTTAAGTCTTTCATGTTAAAATTGGAACTCAACATCATCTACGAAGAAGATAGTATATCCTTACGTGTTTCCTATATGAGCATGTCATCTATATATAAGCATACTATGACAAAATGATCACTAGTAACCTTAATATAGATATATTTATCACACTCATTTATCTTAAAACCATTAGATTAGATCGTGTGATCAAACTTTTCATGGCATTGCTTTCGGGCTTGTTTTAACCTATAAAGGAATTTAACAAGTTCACGGACCTTTCATTCTTGACCTTTAACCACGAAACATTCAAGTTGTTCCATATAGATTTATTCATCCAATTCTCCATTTAAAAAAGCAGTCTTTACATCCATTTGGTGAATTTTCAAATTATGTAAAGTGGCTAGTGCAATCAGCATTCTGATGGATGTGATTCTCGTCACTAGAGAATAGGTATTGAAAAAAGTATATACCTTCCTTCTATCAGTATCCCTTAGTTACCAACCGAGCTTTGTACTTTTTAATAGTACCATCAGCTCTCAACTTTCTTTTGAAGATCCATTACATCCTTTTGGTTTATTCCAATGAGGAGATCAACCAATATCCATGTGTTGTTTATCATAACGGAATATATCTCATTATCAACTGTTTCCTTCTAAAAAGGAGCCTCGGGATTGGACATCATCTCCTTATAAATTTGAGGTTCGGCTTCTGTCAAGTATGATAGCACTGTTGCTGCATATCCAATGAAAACACAATTTACTAACTTAGGTCCAAGCTTGACTCTCTTTGGTACCGGAACATGTACCTTTCCGAGACACCCCATACTTTTAGGATTTTATAGGAAGATAACTTCCCTTTCCGCACTTCATAAGGAGACTTGTTAGTCTTCTTATGTGGAATCATGTTTAGTATGGTGTTACACTACTATAAAATAGGGTTTAGATGACAGCATGGTATTAGATGGCTAACATGACAGGTTTTACATTAGCTGTCATAAATATATTACCTAATATGACACATTCTTTTTCACTGTCATTAAATTTTCTTTAATTATAAAATTACCATTGTATATACTCCCCTAAATAACCCTAACCCTTTCATATCTATCAAACTCGCGAGTGCAGCTCTCTCACACTCCCTCAAATTCCTCAACTCCATCTCTCTCTCTTCATCCTCGTCACCGACCATTATCACCGGCTATCGCCAATACCTCTCTCTCTCTGGGCTCTATCGTTCAGCGTTGTATATAACTTTTCTTGCATCTTTCCCAGTTTAGGTTAGGGTTACTCCTCTCTCAGCCTCTCTCTCTGCTACTACTCGTCTTTGCTACAGTTCGTCTCTGATCTGTTCTCTCTTTCGAATCTCAGCCTCCAACGTCGATTCTTCTACTCTCGCGGTGAGTTTGTAGTTTTTGTTTTAGATTTTTTTAGTATTATTTGTTGTGATTTAGTTTTATCGAGATCTAGGGGTTTAGATTTTGAGTTAGGGTTTAGTTTTTCCTGATTTATTTAGAGTTTAGATGAAACTGAGGTTTTGCGTTCGTTATTCTGAGCATGTTTTGTGTTCGTGCTTTTTAGTTCAAGTAGAGTCTCAAAGTAATGTTTCTTCAGAATTTCTATTAGTCTTCTGATTCCGCAAGCTTATTCCAAGTTCTGACATTTTCTTAGTTGAGAAAAAAGAGATTAACAACGGCCGGAGTAGGAGTGGATTTATAAAAAAAAAAGTGATTTCTTGATTGTATGGAAAATCTATATTGGCCAAGGACACATTTTTCATTTTTGAACGAATAAAACAAAATTGGAACTTGTAGCAGAGGCTTGAGTTGAAGTCTGAATAGTTTCTTTAACTTAGCAGGTGTTGTAATTTTGAATCTTCCAACTGTTTTTTACTCTAAAAAAAAAAAGTTTTCCCGTGAAGAGGTTTAGCTTGCATTGGCTATTTTTCCTTCTCTATTTATCAGAATCATGATAGCATTTCCCTGGCCAAATCACGTGTTGTACGAGTAATTTTTATTTTCTGCAGTTGGATTTAATGAGCTTAATGAAGTTACTGCGAATCGCTCACTGGACTTTGATGAATGGGTTACACTTCTCGCAAAGATTGCGAAACATCTCCTGTAAGTGCAAAGGTCATACGGAAGAATGGCTTGAGTAGTCTTCCTTTTAATTTCTGCTTCTTTCTGCTTAACTTCAAAGAAATTTGTTTTGACTCTGCTTGCGCCTAGCAATTCTACAAAGCTTCTTAAGTAAGACTTTCTCTTGTCTTCATCTCCAAATGCTTCAATGACTATCTATAGTGTGTATAATAATGATACTACACAAATAGAGAACTTACGTAAATATATGATGCATATAGAAATGCTTACATGTGTTCAAACGCCACTAATTTTCAGATTACATTTGTCTGACAGATTGTTCAAACGAGCACTGTCCTTTGTTGGAAAGGATTACTTATGCTATACCTTGTGGGACCAATACATTCAATTTGAGTTATCACAACAGAAGTGGGATTTCTTAGCTCTGAGTTACATCCAAACTCTGAGATTTCCATCCAGAAAGTTACACTATTACTATCATGGGTATGTCGTGCTCTTTACTTTGCTTGAAATGATGAGAATCCTTGGGAAACATTGATGCAGTCTTGGTTAATTCTTGCAAGATTTACCGCAATTGTATGTACTGAACCATATGGACTAGTATGAATGACGTGGTCTGCAGTGTCCACATATAGTTCTTGACATGCTTTTGCAGATGTTGTTTGCTATTACTTGTGCAGACCTTGATTGGCGCAGTTGCTAACATTTGATTAGATTTATTTAAGGGAGTTATATATTATATCATGTCACCCTTTATTTATACTGTGCTCATGCTCTTAAACAATTCTTTCCTCGATTTATTTTCAATTCACCTCCAATTATTAGATCATACAATACAGTCAGCTGAAACTAGTTGCATGTTTTCTTCAGTTTTAAGAGGTTGACTGCCACGTTGAAAGAACAGATCCAATATCAGAGCAATTCGACCATACACATGGAAACAGAACCTGTGCTTCATACACCTATATCTTATAAAGAGGATGGTATTGTCAGGGTAATTGAAGACCTACTGGACGATACATCTGTTGGCTTGGCCAGGTCTGATGCACTACAGAAGTATCTAAAACTTGGAGAATGGTTATATGGGGAATCATCTCAGCTGGATAATAGAATAGTAACTTCGAGAGTAATATTCAGAGGTCTTATTTTCATGTAAAACCCCTTGACCCCAGTCAATTGAAGAGTTGGCATTGCTATCTAGACTTTGTTGAAATGCACGGGGATTTTGACTTGGTACGATAGCAATAACTTTAATGCATTACCTGTTTCTACCATTATTTATTTGTTTCTAAAGACTTTTCTTGTTAAATATAGGCTGTCAAGCTTTATGAAAGATGCTTAATTACCTGTGCTAATTATCCCGAGTTCTGGATTCGCTGTGTGGAATTTATGGAGACAAAATGTGGAAGGGAGATGGCAAACTTTGCTCTAGAGCGAGCAACACAGACTTTTCTTAAGGTATGCAATTTCTTGATGATGATTTATTATATCACTAGAATTAAATATGTATTTCAGTTTCCATGTAGGTATGTAAATTCTTTAGTTGGATTATATCAAATGCCTGCTCTAATATTTTTTTTCTTTCTTTGATTAGGGGTTTCTTCTTTTTCACATTTCTTTTCTACGTGAATCACTTCTTTGTCATTCTTTTCTACGTGAATCACTTCTTTGTCATTCTTTTCATTTACTTTTAGAGACCTTCGACAGTAGAAAGCTGATAAGTAGAATTGCTTTTCATGTTCTCATCATTCCCGTGCAATAGTTTGGAGTTCGATAACGCTATGCTATCAAGAATTATTCTTACAATTTATCAAAAAGATCCTTGCATTTTCTTTTCTTTTACTAATAGATCGCATGGCAAAAACATAGTAATAAGGAAAGTGACTGCGGTCTGCTATTTGTACTTGTGTGTTAGAAATCTTATTGCACTACAAAATACAGTTGCTCTGTTTTGTTAGCATAGTGAAAATTGCTTATTGCTGCTTTCTATGGAAATCTTGGTTTTGATTATTGCTTGAGATCATTAGGAGTGCTTTCTAAACCCTAAACCCTAAACCCGAAACTGTTTAACATACAGTTAACATATCTTTCAGAGTTCTATTTTTCCTTTCTTCCACTCCATTCTGTTGGGACACACAAGGTGCAAAGTTTGATGCACTATTCCATGCTGAGCACAGAATTCAGATGGCATCATGGAGTCGTATTCTCTATCTTGGTCAGATCTAAGCATCTTGATCTTCTTATCAAGTTGATTTTTAATTTCAAACTTGTATGTCTTAAAGATACCCAAAGTCTCATCTTTTGAATGAAGCAAATATGTATAGCAACATTTACTGAAATCATCAATAAATGTAACAAAATATTTACTACCTCCCCTATTAGGTGTTAATTTCATATCACAATTATGTATCAAATCAAGTAATTCATTTGTTCTCTCTACAAATTTAAACGATTTACTTGCAAATTTAGATTCTACGTAGATTTCATATTTATTTCCTTTTTCTAGGTTAAATCTAGGAAAACGTTCTATATTGATCATACGTTGCATGGATAAAAAATTAACATGTCCTAGTCTAACATATCAAATATTAGACAAATCAATGACATAAATGGAAGATTTATAGTTTTCATTAAGAGCAGTAAAAATTACAGCAGACACATTAAGCTTAAAGAGACCATTAGAACTTTAACCTTTCCAAACAAACATCACTCCCTTAGTTAGAATTAACTTGTCAGAATCAAACACAAGTTTAAATCTACTCTTACATAAAAGAGATCACGAAACTAAATTTCTATGAATTTCAGACACATGGAGAACGTCAGAAGAGTGAGTTGTTTCCTGGAGGTGAACTTTAGCACAAGCTTTCCTTTTACCTTTACAGCAACCTCTGAGGCATTCCCCATATAGATAACTTCACCATTTTCAACCTCTTGATAGGCTGAAAATACAGAATTATCACTGCACACGTGCTTCGTAGCACCAATGTCAATCCACCAATCTTTGGTGTTAGTGACCATACATATCTCAGAAACTATAGCACGGAGATCATCAATCTCCATCATATTGGCATGGTTCCCTTTGTTGCTGTTCTAGAGGTGGTAACCATTATTCTGGTCATTTTTGTGACGATAGTCATTCGCTCTGTGTCCAGCTTTACTGCACACTCAGCAACTACCCTTAATGAATTTTTTAGAATTACCTTTCTTAGCACTGCTCAACGATGTCTTCTTTTTCTTGCTCGGCTGGTTGGATTTGTCACCTTTTACCACGTTGGCTTTCATCCCTTAGGTCACCGACGTTGGCTTTTTATCGTTCTTACGGTTATCTTCATCGATCCTCAATCTCTCGATCAAATCCTCCGTACTCAACTCTTTTCACTTGTGTTTAAGATAACTTATGACCTCCTTCCATGACGGCGGTAGCTTCTCGATAATCGTAATTACTTGAAACGGCTCGTTAATGATCATTCTTTCAGTTTTCAAAATGATAATTTACAACTCCTCCACTTGGTCTATGATAGTATTTTTATCGTCCATTTAATACTTCAGAAGCTTCCCAACGATGAATTTCCCCGTGCCAGCATCCTCGATCTTGTACTTCTTTTCCAAGGCTTGCCCTAATTCCTTGGTTGTTCTTAGCGACGAGTAGACGTTATAGAGAGTGTCTATAAGACCATTAAGAATATAATTACGGCAGAGAAAATCAGAGTGCATCCATGCTTCCTTCGCAGACTCGGTCTCCTTAGTTTGTTTCTCCTTCAGTGTGACAGTGTAGTCCTCCTTCAGCAGATGCGCAAGGTTCAGGGCGGTGAGATAAAATACCATGTTTTGTTGCCAACGCTTAAAATCTTTGCCTTTGAATTTTTTGGTTTCTCAGCATGCACGGTTTTCATTACAACGGTTGGCTCCACCAATACTGTCTTTAGATTGTTGATGGAAATGGAGCATGAATTTTGCATAAACCAAAATTAAAGTTAAAATTCAAACAGTGAATGATTACAACGGAAATAAATGACAACAATTACAAAGAAATGAATGATGAAAATAATGATAACAAAAACAACTGAAATTAAATGATGAATGTTGAAGAAAATAGATTGAGGATTGCACGAATGCAGTATTCTAAAGACAGTATTCGTCCTTCACACGGTGCTTGGAAACTACGACGATTGTCTCTCCAGGATACACAATCTCATATTTTAGACACTAACTAGTCTCTCAATCTCTATCTTAACTAACAATATTTTCTCTTTCTCAGACTCAAAGATGGAAAATGAAAAGGGCAGAATAACAGTGTATGCAGTATGCAGAAGTATAAGCAGTATGTCAAAAATTGATGTACCTACTCTCTGTCTAGCACCTCTATTTATAGAGGGGGACTGCTTGAACTGCAAGCAATGCAGTTCAAAATCGTGCAGATGAGATGCATATAAGAGGTTGCACGAAGCTGGGAGATTGTTCATTGAGGCTAACTGCTTTGACAGATTCAAAGTCTTGCTCTCCAAGAAAAATAAGATAAAATTTCAACAAAAAATTAATCTTTCATCCGGACCAGACCGAGCCAAGCCAATCTCTACCAAGTCGAGCCAGATGGCTGCGGCGCACTTGTGGAGATGACTATATGCCATCTAAGTCCTCCATTTCTCACAAAATGTGGAGTGCCCCTTGAGGTTTAGCTCAAGGCACTTGTGTTGGGTTTATAAACCCACGAGTTTCTTTCAACTTTTTTCGGACAACTTCCTACACCACTTGTTCCTTTTATTTTCCTTTTAATTTCTCAAACTTTTCCAACACCCAAGAGAATGAAGCAAAAGATTTCTATGTAAGGGAGAATTACCTAGTGGATAACGTATCTACTGGAGCTATGGTGTCTCCCAGACTGGAGTTTAATCAACTGGAAGGCAAGAGGTTTATGAAACCAGCAATTCCAGCTCAAAGGATTAATCCAAAGCTCATGCATCTGAAAACATGGCTCTGCCACAATTGGCAGATGACTGGTGATTGTCCATACAGGAAGACATGTGGTTTGCTCATGGACAAGCAGGTAGCCTTAATATGTTGGTGTTGATTCTTTTGTTTTGAAGTCAACGTATTCTTTTTTCCAGAAATAGTATGACTGTCACTTCCTCTGATCTTTCTGATCATCTATGATGAGAATGGTAAACTTTCGGACGGAGATTCTCCACGGTTGAGTTTCCTAGACAGAGGCAATTTGGTTTCGGTACGTAATCCAATCAGATCTGGACGGCTAATATAACTGTATTAAAAAATTATTTTTTTTTTCTTTACTTTTTCAGTTGACCTTAATCTGAGTCTTTCAGATCTGATCAGATCACCCAAACGAGCCAACTGCCTCTGCCTCGGAGGATCCAAAGACTAAACTTTCAGCGCATCTAGTCTTCACTGCACCTTGGATCAGATCCTAAAGGGAAAATATAGCTAATCACTAAGAATATAATTGTGCGTCCGCCGAATCTGGTCATGAAATATAGAAAACTGTAAGCAAGTCTTTCTCTGGTAGATTGGCCTCTAGTTTAACTTTAACCAGTGACTGAGGTATTAGAAAAAGTAATGGATTCTTGTCCCACATCAGATGGGTAAGCTATCGGGTTAATAAGAGAGAGATATGGAACTCTACGTCTAACCTGATAGTGTTGTCATTTTGGTTGCAAACTCACTAGTGACTGATGAATCAGTTGCGAAGATAAAATCTAAATTGATAAGGCACTTCAATAATCGGAAAGGCATAATAAAACTTTCATTATTTTGAGTTGTATGAAGTAGTTGGCATTTCATTTGCAGAACTACGGAAACTTACTGCGGTGCATAGGGATTGGAACAGAGGAATATAAAGAATACTTCTTCAACAACTTTTACTTCTGCCAAGGGTGCATTGACAAGCAAAACAAAATCTGGGAGTAGCTGTGAGCATCAAGTGCAGGGTATGAAGAGCATATTCAACTCAGATAAATTTCAGAACAGTCGCATTTACGCAGACTGGCTTGAGGATGTCGCCTTTCTTCATGACTGGCCAAGCGAAGTTGAGATGTGATATAAAACGAAGACACAAGTCAAAGGTAACATAATTTTTTTACTTCCACCATTTCTGTGTAGGATTTGAACGTTAGATAAATTCCCAATCAATCGAGATGATTTTTACCATTGCATTCAGAATTGAATTAGTAGGTTATTATGCTTTCTTTTGAAACTTTGATACATACCCAGCATTGAATTAACAACTTTCAAATCCCCGGTTTTCTTAATTAATTGTCTGTGGCTTCTAACAGGTCCGTAGTCTTTTTTTAAAGCTTCAAACTATCTGTAATAACATGACAATGTTACCGGGTTTAAAGATATAAAGATTCAAGACAATGGGGTCAAAGGAAGAATTATGCTGATTGAGTTTCAGGCTCTTATATTTTAAGAATCCATTCCCTTCCTCCCTAGAAGTGATACTGTTATTTAGAACCCAGTTGAAACGCAATGATTCTCTGTGAAACCAGCCTACTGGATTGTCCAAAGTGCTTCATTTTGCAGGTAACGCGTCTCCTTCTTCTATAGAAACAACTTTTTGGTATTGAAAATCAAATTTTATTGCTGTTTAATCAAATGAATTCATTGAGTGTCCGAGTTATCTTTAATCTATTGGTTGTCTAATTGTAATGGCCCGATTAATTTAAAGGCCATTGGTCACTCACTATTCCTCTCCTCAGGATGTTTTCAAGTTTCTAAAGGACTAGCTTGTTGAATTCCAGGCCAAAAAACTGTGAACCAACCATGACCTTTTCTTTCAACTATTGATCTTTCCTCTTCACGTATAGTTATCAAGTATAAGACACTATGGAATAAGGACGCTTCAGCGTCATCGGTTTGATATCTTAGTCTAGCTTCTTTTTGTTCCTTATGTAGTCAGTCTTGAGTTAATATGTAAAATGAGCTAACAGTGATATATTAATATATAACAAGTGTGTCTCATTTGAGTTAAATTTGGCTGAATATTGTGAATTGTTGGAACTCCCACGCGACTCTAGTACAAAATCTTAAATTTGAGTGAACCCACACTTACAAATAAACACGTCTAACAACTCACAGTATAACATACAAAACACATCACTATCTCTCACTTACACCAACCAACCGAACACACTCTCACAATCAACACTAATGCACTTGCACTCAATAGCACCAGTGCATGATCTCACTCTACAGTCATACTCGACATGTAATACAGCCTATTTTTCATATCCAAATTACGTACAATGAGAGAGAGACATTCAAATTAGATGAATAATACTGCATTTAGGAATACAATAATGTTCAATGGAATGTGCGTGGCGAGAGTAATCAAGTTTGGCATATATCTTATTATCATTTGAAGGGTTGCTGGGAAGACGAGGAAGTAATATGATGCAGCTAAGCAATGAATTTTCTACACACTCTTTAAAACATTTTAAATCTAGTTCAGCAAATGTTGAATCATGATCAAAAGGAGACCCAAAGAAATTCTCATTTGCTTTAACTCCGGCTAGGATTAGCATTACAAATACTATCTTTGCTATTATTATATTTCTCTTTTTAACACTTCCATCCATGTCTTCTCCAAATTTCATTTTATTTTAAAAAATATCCTCAATTGTTTAGTGCATAACCATGAATTTTTATGAAATATATTACCTTATTATATATATAACCATAGCATGAAGAAGACATATAATTTCCACATCTCCAAAAAAAATGTAAAATTGTTTAATGGATCAAATTTGGTGTGGAACAAGTTAAGAAAGATTAACAAAAACAACTGTTCGGACTCGATTAAGGTCGTGTCTTTTGGTTACAGAATGAAGAAAATCCAAAATTATGTCTTGTAATGTGACCCCCAAAGTTTTGGAAGATAATGTTTATATTTATGGTATGTATTAACATCGTATTAACAAAGATAAAATTTGTTTTAAAAAATAGAAAATATAAAACTTTTTTTTTCTTTAAATTGCTTTAAACAGAGAGATATTCTTAAATGTTTTTCCCATAATTTGTTACTTAACTTTGTTTATTCAATTAATTAAATAGTTCTTATTATTGCCAAATTTGTTTGACTTTTGATTACAACCAATGTTTAGTTTTTTAAAAATAGATTCAATTAATTAAATATTTTTCCCTTAATAGTTTTTTAAAAATAGTTTATGAATGTAGCAAAATAAACTATTTTGGCTGTAAGTAACGACTCTTGCTTATATTTTAGAGCTCTTTTTTCTGAAGGTTTATAATCATCATAGTATCATACATATGAAAAATAATGCGCAATGAAGCAAATTTAAATTGTCAGTAATTACTAATAGCTCTTAGACAGACTTTTTAATTGTGGGTAGTCCACAATTAGTTAATTTGGGGATGGTAAAAAATACGGAGTATTATTTAGTGAGTATAATACATATATTGAACGATCAAACATTCAGTAAAATTTCTGTCATTAATACACAATACGTAATAATTTAGATACATTCATTAAACGTGTACTGTACGTTTTCATTTGAAAAATTCAGTATAAAAAATATGGATAATAAACATATCATAATTAAAAAGATATATAACATTCATAGGATAAGAGATAAAAAATCATTCATTACAATTGAAAAATATTAAATAATTTCATTAATTAGATAAGAAATCATCAAATATTTGATTATATAAAATATTGAAATAAATTGATAAATAATGTTGTACCATTGAAAAAATATATGCATAAATAATATTAATATATTATTCCATTTTACTCAATATAAAATTGATATATAATACTATTATACTCTAATAAAATAATTATCATTTAAAATTATTAAAAACTAAAATACTTACAATTGAAAATAATTCAAAAAAAGAAAAAAAATTTAATAAAAGAAAAAAAAATCAAAATAGGTGGTGAAAGGAAAAAAAACAAAATGCTTAACAAGGAAAACAACCAAAATCTGTTGAAAGTGGGGAGGATCAAACCTGGTCCAAGAGAAGATCATTCACTAGCCAAGCCACTGGGCTACATGATGATATTTACAGTTAATGTGGATTATAATTTACGGAAATTGTAGTATGCAGTATTCTAAAAATATTTAGTAACAATGTCCCTTAATTATAGTCTATGTAAAAATAGTCCTACTTAAATATAATATTTTTGAATTATATTGAAGTTACTATTTTACTCTTAATAACTACTTTCTGTTACTAAAAATAAAAACTAAATAGGGCATTAACCATCATTCACATTAACCATCTTCTTCAACCTCCACCATGAATATTTCTTGAGTATTTTCAATCAAATTTACAGTTCGAAGATTTCAATGTTTTCACAATTTTCCTTCTATTCTATAACATTTTATCACGTTGGAAACAAATTTGAGTGGAATTTTCCTCCACATATTTTACCCTCCATTTAATCGACATCTCCTCTGATTTCATCCTCACTAGTAAGTTTCAGTAAAATTTGATCAATTAATGTACTTATTACGTGACTTTGTCTCTCTCTCTCTCTCTCTNATATATATATATATATATATATATATATATTTTCTATTAGGCGAGCTACTGTAATACCTTTAATTGGTGATTCGGTATCTATATTTCTACGGTTTCAATATTAGACTTCGTTTGGAATTGCATAAAGATGTATGTGTTTGTCATTCTTTCTTTATCTATCACAGATTAATTTTGACAATGTGATTTTATTCATATTTTAATATATAAACTTGTCTTATTAGCTAGATTTTTATTGTCTATCACGTATTCATATTGTCTATGTGATTTTATTCATATTTTAATATATAAATTAGTCATTTTAGCTAGGTTTAGACATGTAGGATTCATAATTGGTATTCTTGGGCAATAGATATATTTATACTAATTTAATAACTTATCTTTATTTTATGCTGAGGTAGGTAAGTCTATAAGTGTCAAATTTAATGAGCGCATATATATTAAGTTGATAAAATATAAAAGAATTTTTGGTGTTCAATCGTATCAATTTTGTTGATTTTGGAAGTGTTTATACGGTAACTGCTAAAATTCATGTCATTTTATCCCTATATGTATTACTTTAAGAATAAAATATTTACAGCAATCTCTTCAAACATTAATCTCGTTGGAAATAATTTTGAGTGAAATTTACAATGTGAAGTACAAGAAGAGGTTGCTAAACCACCCATGGTTAGGCGTCAACCTCTGAGGCCTAAAAAGAAGAGGATTTCATCCGTTGGTGAAAAGAATTAGGTGAAATGTGGTTCGTGTGCCAGTTTTGGTCATAATAAAAGGACGTGCAAGAACACAAAAAATGTAGTAGCTAGTTCTTCTCGTTGAAATTTTTTTTATAATTTATTTATTGTTTTATTTTTGGAAGAAGGATAAATTTTGCACCATACTCTTAATGTCTCTTTTATTTTGAATAGAAAATGTGTATGGGTAAACAACGTTTACATGTCGTAAATATATGTTTAAAGTATTGAGTTGGAGATGTTGTGTACTTTATTTCTGCCTATTATATTTTTTTTTCATTGACAATTTATGTAATATTTTGAAATAGGAGAATTATCAGCATCATACTCTTACTATCTCTTTTATTTTGAATAAATATTTCTCAGGTTACATATATGTTTACGACTCGTAAACACTTGTTAACGAGAGATGCAGTGGACTTTATTTCATATTTGTTTCTGCTTATTTCCTCATAATACATATAGAATTATAAGTTGTAATTAATCTTCATATTGCTTCAACAAAAAATATTTTGTTAATTATATGTTAGAAAAATTGTAGTAGAGTTTTTGACATATAGGTTAGGGATATGTAACACTAAGGATACTTATAAAGCATGATGTTAAAATTGGAGAGGAAATAAAGATTATTTTCTAAATAGGAGCAACCAAAGCATTTGCAAGTCATAACAAGCCATAAAAAGTAACATTTAACTACTAATACACATAATCTTCTAAAATTTAACTAGTTGATATTCAAATCTGATGTCTACAAGTATATACTACTATAAACACTATTTTTACTATCCGTTGACATTATTTTTAAAATCGATGTCTACAAGATCTTTAAGTGTATTATAAACATTAATTTTACTATCTATTAACATTATTTTTACCATCTGTTCACATACATAAATTGTATTATTGCTACATGCCAACATAATGATGTTAGAATATTATAGTGTCCTATTCCTAGAATGATCAAAGGATTTATAATAAGAAATGTGACAAAAGTCGTACCATTAGTTAACATTATTATCATGAGAAATAACAGAGTCAACAACTAATTATGATTTGAGGGAGGGAGGGAGGGACAGATCTTCACTACATTTTTAGTCCAAAAGCTTTTGTTGCCCATGTTTTGCCTTAACTGACTAGGCGCCTTAAAATTAAGTCGAGTTCTTATGGAAAATGAAAAATTAAGCTCACCCATACCGAAATAGAATTTTGAAAGAGGATCAACATAATTTGAGTGAAGTTTTATGAAACACCGATGCTATTGAGTTACCATCAACAAAATTTATGTATCCGGAATAAGCTAAAGTCATATATTTTTCCTTTCAATTTCTCAGATTCAAAATATAGCAAGGCAAAACTTTACCATTAAGAAGAATCATATAAGTACAGTAATAAACTAAGCATTCTCCTATAAATTACAAATATTTTAACAAAAAATTCATTATCGCGACAACAAAATCAAGCTTAAGAAAACAGAAAAAAAAAACTAAAAAGATATTTTATGGTTCCGGTAGTGGGTTTCAGCAGTGGAGGTTGGAGTGAGTTTTGATAGTGGGGAGACACGGTGGTTCACGGTGATCCAGTGACTGCTCTTCTTGTCTCGATGGCTGGAGTCTTTGCTCGGAGGTTGTAGCGGGGGCAGTGGGTTTCGGGAGTGGAGGTTGAAGTGGGTTTCAGTAGTGGAGAGACACGGTGGTTCATGGTGATCAGGTGGCTACTCTCCTTATCTCGGTGGCTGTAGTCCTGTTCGGTGGTCTCTCACCGTTCTGTTTTGCTCGTAGGTGTAGAAGTTAGTTTTGGCAGTGAAGTGTGTTTGTGTGTGAGTGATGGTGAGAAGTAACATATTTTGTTTTGTAGTGATAGATGCATTAATTGATGGGTCATATTTGTAATTTTTATTTTATAGGGGTTACTGTTGCTAATTACTTATGAAAGAAAGCTACCCATGTCAAAAACCCTATAATTTATATATTATTGCGTATTTTTCATGCATCTTATACGTATCTTGTATTATACACGTATTATTCGGGAGGGATAAAAATATGTGAATTTTTTGTATTTTTTATATCAATTCGGGGACGGGCCATACAATTCGAGAAATTAAAAATACACGTATAATACATGCACTATACTCGTATTTACTAACAATGGGCTAGTCTACATTAAAAAATAAATTTGTTAAATAGTTCATTTTTATTCAAGTCACTGAAATGATTTTCTGTGAAGAGTAATTTAATAAAAAAATGTGAATTTCTTCTCTAAATAGATGGTCATGCACAACTCTAAATCATGTCAATATTCTTCTATTTTCTAATCTTTCATACTCATATGATACAAAACCTAGTTCATACTATTCATTTATTCTTATTCTATCGGAACTATAAGTTTATTTTATTTTGTAAATCTCATCTTTATATTCTAATGTATACATTGTGTTGTAATTTAAAAGGAATCCATGAAGAATTTTTTTATTTTATATTCCGTTTACACACTGCGTTGTAATCTTATTTTTGTGTAAGATTATATACTACATTCATTCATTCGAATTAGTGGGGTGTCACAAAAAATCAAATAAGCTTAGTAGAAAACATGAGTGGATTGCTCCATAGTGTATATTATATTGTTGTAACGACATACAGATAGAAAATAAAATATGAAACGAAACACAAACCAACTTTAATGTGGTTCCTTGTTCGGCAATTGCTTAACTCTACTATATATTCACTATCAAAAAATAAATTACACACGTAAACAATATCTCTATCTCACCAAGCCAAAGCACAATACACCCTATGTCCTCTCACATTTTCCTCTACCAAACCAAAGCTAAATATAACGTTGTATTTCTTGTTACAAACTTTCTAACCGAAGAGATTGAGATGATGTTGGAACTAATTTATGCCAGCTGCATATGACAATCAAAGCTGGATTAATGAAGGCTTTAGATGCTCTGACTACCATAAATGATTACCTTTTACAATGGTAGTTATTTATACCATTGTGAAATATGTTAATACAACTATGACAATACAAACTGTTGTCATGAGTATCTTTACTTCTCACTGTTGGATCGAGTTTTTAAAATTTGAGAAAAAAATCAATGAACCATGAATGATTCGTGAACGAAAAATCACAAAACTTTCACATCAATCATTTAATCACATTAAATATAAATTTTTTTATGATCATACATATATTGATTGACGTATTAGGAGAGATAGAAATAATATTATACATTTCTTGTATCGGAGGTTTTATGACTTGGTGAAATCTAATTGATTATCCTGTGTTATTCGTTCTTCGTAGAATTTAAATAAGTCTCACACCAACAATCACTCGAAATATTCAAAAGTATATCTCAATCGATTTTTTCCTTCTCCCTCTTGGTTTTGGCTGTAACAGTTAGGGAGGGGAAAGAATCTCAATTCTCTGCTCTGTATAATCACACACTGTGTTTAAGGCTAGAGATGCAATCATATTACCATCCCACAGAATTTGCACATATATCCCTATATTGTAAATATCCGAAAATAATCCCCTTACTTTGCTATTGCCAAAAAGTATATATCTTCCTAGAGTCAATACTGTGTCCAAGTACATCAATCCTAATTGATAAATTTAATTGATCTATCAATTAATTAATTAATTTCTTTTATTCAATTATATAATAAATAGAAAATAAAAAATTAATTAATTTGAACATTAATTTTACTTTTCACTACTTTAGTGATGGCACCTAGGGGTGTAAGAAAAACCACCAAAACCAATGAATTTGACCGAACCGATGCGGTTCGGTCGGCCATAACATTTTAGACGGTTCGGTTCGGTCCATGATAAGTGATAAGTCCACGGTTCAGTTCGACCTGTGATTTTTATGAAGAAAATGCACCAAACTGAACCGCATATTCAATATATAAAAAAAATTTCACAATACTCTAACCCTAATCCATAAACATTTTCACCGCTTCCTTACTCTCTCTCTGTCTCTCTCTCTCAGACTCATTGCTCTCATCTTCTTCTTTTCATATCTCTCTCTCTCTCTCTCTCTCTCTCTCTCTCTCTCTCTTATAGTCCCCTGAGCTAAACTCCATCACCCGAGCTGAACTCCACAGGCGACAAACTCCATCGCCTAATAGTTCTCGATGTGAACTCCATCGTTGATGAACTCCATCTCTCAATACGCTTATTTCTCTAGTGCCCGACAGAACCATCGTTGAAGATTTATTTTATGACGAAGGCTCGCGTCTCCTCTGGGCTCTATCATCAACGTAGCTCACACTCACGCGGAAGGTTCAATTAGTGTTATCTCTCCCAGATATGAGCCATAGCTCACACCAACTCAGAAATGTGATAGATCTAGTAGATTTTGATGTTTCTATATTAAGTTTAGAAATGTGGTATATCTAGTAGATCTGTAGATTTATTTTATATTGTTATCTGGTAGATCTGTAGATTTGTAGATTTTTTTGTAGATCTGTATATTTTTTGTTATTTCGTAAATCTGTTGCTTTTTTTGTTATTTGTTAACTGGTAATCTTGGTGATTTTTTATGTTATATATGTTGTTCTAACCCTAATTTTAGAGCTTGATTTTATAGTTTTCATTTCTTAGATACTTAGTTAGTGGTCATTTTTTCATAGTTTTTTATTCTCCCATTACAAACTCAGATTGGCAAATTCTCTTCTATGATGTCTACGCATTTTCTGGGATTTAATGCACTATGTATATTTTCACCGATTTTATTGGTTTTAGTTTATTTTTAACGGTGCGGTTCGGTTCGGGTTATACATATTTTTTGGTTCGGTTTGGTTTTTATAATTTAAAAACCACAGTTACGGTTCGCTTCATTAAATCCCTCTAAACCGCACCGAACCGATTACACCCCCTAATGACACCCATCACATATGGGTTCGGGAAGTGTACCTTGGTCCAAAATACTTTTTGGCCCAATTGATGTTATTTCTCATTCATGTCCTTTTGATCTACTCTTGAGACCGAATGAACTCATATGAATAAAACTATATTTTATGTGCACTACATTTTGTATTGGTGCAAATAAACTATTTTATTTCACGATCTACAAAATAATTTAACATATTACCCTTCGTGAATATCAATAACAGGAGCAGGATGTAAAATTTTCGCTTTACACCTCGAGTTATTATTTTCTTAACTCTTTTATGGACTATGAATAAGAAAGACATAATAGTGAATTCTCTCATACAGTTCACCATATCTTATTCAATGATTCATTTCATTGAATATTTGACCAAGTTATTTATTCACGCACCTGTCAATAAAGCATAAGGTGATATTGTTGCATTTGCAATCTCGCCATGAATTTTCATATATTTGAATCACGCAACTCCAACATAGTTGAATCACGATCCAAACAGTCGAGGTATTATTTGGCAAGTCGAATTCACTCTTTTAGCATATCAAAGATCGTAACTAACTAAGTCAAGTTTCGTATTCACCTCAAGATTAAGTTATTTATGAAAATATCCTTATAGGTGTAACAATTAGATTTAAAGCTTGATAAATGACTTTGCTCTAAACTAATTGGTTATTGGTCTATTCAACATATTCCATAACATGTCTAGGTCAACCGTTAGAGTCTCCACTCCCATGCCCCAAGACCAACATCATTTGGTTCAACCTAACAGTTGTAATCGGACTCGATTGCCCAGTCGATCCTCAGACTGTGAATAACATTCTAAACTATTTTAGAAGATTTTATCTGGAAGACATCACTGTCTTTACTCTTCTTATGCTGATAATAGTTTCAGGACTTGAGTAAATTATAAACATACTTTAATTAAAGGAAAACTTTCATTTATTCATTAAATTTAGTAATACATAAATGTCAAAGAAATAACTAAATACTCATAAATAGTTATTACACATTACTTTATGGACACAATTCCAACAATTTCACACTTGTACTAAAGTAGGCATGTACAATATTGTATCCTAATGCTCTCCAGATGATCATCAAAGACTTTACTGCTTAAAATATTCATGAATGGATCTGTCAGGTTGTTAACCGTCGATATGTATGTTACTATAATATCTCCATGCTAAACAATCTATTTGATGGGTGATACTTACGCTCAATGTGTTTGGATCTTTTGTGGCTCCTCGATTTCTTTGTGTTTGCTACAGCCCCACTGTTATCGCGATAAAGTGTCATGAGTTTGTCAGCTTCTGGAACGACTTCCAGAGTCTTTAGGAACTTTCTAAGCCAAACAGCCTCCTTTGCAGCATCACAAGCTTCCACATACTAAGTTTTCACGGTAGAATAAGCAGTGCAAGATTGCTTGATTCTTCACCATACTAGTGCTCTACCATTTAGGATGAACAACGCTCCTGAAGTGGATCTCCTGGAATCCTTGTCTGCTTGGAAATCGGAGTTAGTATAACCCAGCATATTCAAGTCACTACCTTAATACACAAGCCTGTAGTTCCTCGTTCTCCTAAGATGCTTGAAGATATGCTTGACAGCATTCTAATGCTCAAGTCTAAGATTAGATTGGAAACGACTCACCACGCCTACGACATAGTAAATATCTGACTGAGTGCAAAGCATCGTATACATGAGACTACCTATGGCTAAGACATAGGGAATCTTTCTCATATCTTCCTCTTTTTTATGAGTCTTGGGAGATTTCTCCTTGAAGAAGATGACTCCATGCCTAAAGGGAAGATATCACTTTTTGAAGTTTTGCATACTAAAACGATCCATCACCTTATCAATATAATATGCTTGAGACAGTGTTAATTGTATATTCTCCTGATCTCGAAAGATCTGAATAGCTAAGACAAATGTATTTTCTCCAAGATCCTTCATATCAAATTACTTTGCAAGTCAAATCTTAACATCAGATAATTTTCCTACATCATTCACAATGAGTAGAATATCGTCCACGTACAAGACTAGAAAAACTACCTTCCCTTCATGTATCAACTTATACACAGAAGATTTGTCCACTAATTGTTCAAAACTAAAGTTCTTGACAGTTTTGTTGAATATAATATTCCATGATCGGGATACTTGTTTAAGTCCATAAAGGACTTCAACAGTTCACAAACCTTGCTCTCTTGGCCTTTCTCCATGAACCCTTATGGTTAAGCCATATAAATGCGCTCTTCAAGATTGTCATTCAGAAATGCAATCTTGACGTCCATCTGCTATATTTCATAATTGAAGGCAGCAGCAATGGACAGGAGGATTTGTATGAACTTAAGTATGGCCACCAACGAGAAGATATCCTCATAGTTAATATCTTCCTTTTCGGTATAGCCCTTGGCTACTAGCCTAGCTTTGTATGTCTCCACATTTCCATCCGGACCTCTCTTTTTCTTATAAATCCATTTACCATACAGGTTTTACTCCTTCACGAGGATCTCCAAGCTTCTAGAGCCCGTTCAAGTACATTGATTGTATCTCAATGTTCATGGTGTCTTGCCATAGATTTTTTTCAAGACCAGCCATGGCCTGTAAGTAGGAGACATATTCATCATGATCCTAATCTGAGACTGTTGTTACAACATCTCCATAAGACATGTACTTGTCAGGCTGTCTCACAATCCTCCCACTACATCAAGGTTTTATAGGCTCTAGCTCCTACTCTAGCTCTTCCATTATTGAATCAGAAACAATTCCTGATTGGGGAGTTGGTGTCCTCCCACTCAATAATTTCTCTAGACATATGTGCTTCTCGGCTTCACACTTCTTATATGGTCTTCCTCAAGAAACTTTCATTCGTGCTAATGAATGTTTTCTTGTCATTCGAACTATAAAATACGCATCTCTTCGTTCCCTTGAAATATCCTACAAACATGCATAATTGTGATTGACTGCCCAACTTGCCTTTCTTCAATCTCAATACATGTGTCGGACATCCCCATACCCTAAGGAGGCTTACGGATGACTTTCGTCCACTCCATCTTTCATATGACATGGCACCATCTTTGATGAAACTTAGTTCGGAATGTAATGTATGTTGTTGTTTCCGAGACATATCCCCAGAATGAATATGGGAGTGATGAGTAACTCATCATGGATCTAACTATAACCATCAAAGTTCGATTCCTTCTCTCTGACACATCATTATGTTCTGGAGTGCCAGATGATGTAAGTTGAGAAAGAATACCTTCATCCTTAAGAAAGTCTTTGAACTCTCCTAACAAGTACTCTCCACAATGATCTGATCGTAGTGTTTTGATTTATTTTTCTAATTGCTTCTCAACCCCAGACTTGTACTCCTTGAACTTTTTAAAGGTTTCAGAGTTTTGACGGCTGCCCTACTATCATCTACCGGGTTGTCATCCTTAGTCATTTAAAAAAACTGCCATTATAATGGTATATAATGACGGGGATCCTCGTCATCATAAGTACCGTAAAAAATAGATAGATGACGGAAAATCCCCGTCATCTAAAGTACAGTGAAAAGTAGATAAATGAAGGGGATTTTCCTCATCTAAAGATACACCTAGACTTTAGATGACGGGGAATCTCCGTCATATAAAGTACCTCAAAAGATAAATAGATGACGGGGATTCCTTGTCATCTAAAATTACTCCACCTAGACTTTAGAAGATGGGGAATCCCCATCATCCTAGGTACCGTCAAAATTAAAAAGATGACGGGGATTCTCCGTCATCTGAAGTTCAAGAAAAGTAGATAGATGACGGGATTCCCTATCATCTAAAGTTACTCCACCTAGACTTTAGAAGATGGGAAATCCCCATCATCTTAGGTAGCGTCAAAATAAAAAAAGATGATGGGGAATCCCCGTCATCTAAAGTTCAGGAAAAGAAAAAAAGTATTTATTTAATTAAATAAAAGCTTGACATTCTAATTTCCATCTAACTCATTCTATACAATAAAAATAAAACAAAAATTATAATGATTATAATTCTGAAAGATATATTTCAAAATGGAAAACGTCTCAACATACAATTTTCTAACAATCCTTTCACAATAATTATCAACAACCATCAAGAATAACTCATCAGAGGTTTTTTCCACGTTTTTACACAACACACACCACTAGGGATGCAAACACATAATATAATTTTTTTCTTAAATTACATCAAAAGTATACCTTCCCTATAATCAATACCCAAAGAAACACCTGAACTTTAAGAGATACACACAACTTCCAAACGAATTAAAATAAAATAACTTATCGGAGGAAGAAAAACTTGTTAGCATCACATCTAGGCAATATATACAGACAAATAAGTGAATATATGTATATATATTATATAAAATAAAATAATTTATCGGTAATATACAACTAATAATACTCACCTCACAACATGAACAAAGCAGTCTTTTGCCAAACTAAGTTTCTTGTTGGGAAACTGAAAGGAATATATTCCAACAGATCAATGTCGGGATTGGATGAAAACGCATTAGCATGTTAGAAAAAAATGACCAAGACAAATAATCTAGAAAAAGAAAATGATATGAAGATGGAAGAACAAAGAAACAAAATAACATATTAGTTCATTAGTTATTGATTAAAAGTTATTACTTTTGCCCACAAGTGCACGTTTCAATGATAATGTATTACCTAATACATAAAGTACTAAGAAGGTGCTGAAAGAAACTAGTACAATAAAGTTAATACAAATCACAAAAATCAAGAATAGCACAGTATATATCTTTTATGCTACTTGATTTATAGGTGCAATGGACATAATTGATGCTCCACTTGATGAGGTCTTATTCTACATTGTATGACCATGTGCATATTTGTAGTTGAAACAAACACCCTATAATAATTCTCGAACGAAATTAAAAATGATACAGGCCCTTATTGTTGTCCAAAATTTATAAAGTACAGAACTAGAAAAAAGACAAAATAGCAATAGCAAAGGGAATAAAACTATTTTCAACAACTTTATTTTCTTCCAATGTTGTTAAATCCTTAAGAACCAAGCCGAAACTAGTCAATCAAAAAGCTCATCGATCACCCCCCCCAGCCAAAACTATCAGAATCAATAGCCTAAACGTCTTTATAAAGTGGTACTAAGTGCTCTCAAATGATGAGAAAAAAGAAAAACTAAAGCTCAAATCTCAAAAGAACAACCAATTCACGTTTATAAATCATGAGAGCTATTGTTTCAATGAATAATAAAAAATAATATAAGTAACATACTTCTACATTCTCAATGAGTAATAGCAAGTAATCATCACTGCAACATATTTACATCATAGAAAATTATCAAAGATAATACAAGTAACATACTTATACATTCTCAATGAATAATGACAAGTAATCATCACTGCATTATATTTACATCATAAGAATCAAAGGCTAGAGAATGAGAGAAATGTTAACGCACCATTCAATCATGAACTTGGGGGCATATGTTGCGATGTTAGACCCAAACTTTGAAATGGGTGAGTTTTGTGATAGGAGAAAACCTCCTCTTGAATAGTTCCATAGAACTTAACAGTTGAGCAGGAGCAACAGTAAAATGGAAGAGTGAGACATAATTAGACCAGGGACAACAACAAAAAATCTTAACAGAGATGAAAATGGTTTGTATAAGAAACCTTCACTGCATACATAACATGAACTCGCTCTATCTCCCAAGGATTTCCAAAGTTCAACCAATAATCTGGTTGTTCACTGAAAGCCATCCAGTATGACCTGACGGAACAAACCATACTGATATCAGAGTCCATATCTACATAAGAAAAGCAGTTCCATCAATTGTAAAAGAATAATTACTCATGACCAAACATTAGCTTCAAGACAAGATTGTGGAAATACCATGTCAATAAAAAAGTTTTAAATGAATGAGCTATGACAGAAATGAATCTCTAATTATATTAAGTAGGCCCTCAAAAAGGTAGTAAAGAGAAAATTTTGGCACACCCAATATTTCTCACTGATATATAGTGATAACAAAGATTCTCAAATATAAAGAATATAACAAGTTATATGTACATATATATATATATATGATGACACTAGTCTTTTGACTTGTCCACCTTTTGTAGTGCCCTTACCTTTCGCAGCTTTCGAGTTTTACTTCTTAGCTTTCTATGGACCTCTCTTGTGTTTTCTTTTGGCGCTAGAGGTTGAAGGCTTTCTTTCAGTAAAGTTTGTCTCTCCAGTCTTCCTCTTGCTTTTAAGAAATAGGGTCTCAACAGCTTGTAGCCCCTTCATCAGTTTCAGAAGCGTGTACCTCAACTTCTTCATCGAATAATTAAGTTTGAAGTTCTCAAAAGTGTCAGACATTGTCTCAAGGATCATATTAACTTGAGTCCCGTCATCTACCCCAGCTGGCATGATTTCTATCTCATTCAAATAACTTATGATTAACATCATGTGTTCTCTGAGAGGAGTTCCAGGTTTTATCCGGCAGTTCATGAAGTTTCACACATCAGCCTGTTTGGCTTGACGACCCTGATCCTTGAACATTTTGGTGATGTACAACATCATATCAGCGGTGGTTTCCATGTTCTGATGTTATTGTTGTAACACATTGCTAACTGATGCTGAGATGTAACACCTGGCGATCTCATCAGAACGAAGCCAAGAAACATAGGTATCACTTTCCTCTTGAGTCGATTCAACAATAGGCTCAAGGGGACAATCGGTGGTGAGCACGAACTTACGCTGTTCTACCCTTAGTACGATATCAAGATTACATTTCCAATCCAATTTTCACTAGTAAGTTTGTTCGCGTTTAAAATACCCAATCATTTAGGAAAGTATGATGCATGATGCAAATACTTAAATATTTAAAAATTCAATAAAAAAAATTTCTTCCATGATGTTACGATCAACAACGATAGCTTGTCTCATCTAAGGACAAAGCCCAAGCTACCTATTATCGCACGAAGTCTCTTCTCATTTGGTTAACGCTTCTCAAGATGTCACTATATCTAGCTTAACCAATTATCAATGGTTTTGGTCACCTTAGCCCCATTGTTTAACCAAAGCATTGACTTTAAAGGTTGCCATGAACTAACAATCCATCTAGAAATAGTCCTGCCTTACCACTTCCTTTACAAGCTTTAGTTTCTTAAGCAACTCGATGACTCAAAGCAACACAATTTCAAAGTTTCTCACTTAAGTGAGTACCGCTAGGGCGGCTCTAAACCATTCCTCGTGCCATGATCAAGTTTGGATTGAGGACCTTGGAAACGTTTCAACGTAAACGATCCTCCCACTTAGTTTTCGGAAAAGAAAATAAATTTTTCGCCGTTTTTCAAAAAAATATCACTCTTTATTAATTTGGAAAAAACAAGTTTCAAAAATTATAAAGTTTTGTAAAATTTAAATCATAAATCAAAATTTATAACTTTTGTAAATTTGCATTGTAATTAAAATTATAACCCGTTATAAATTTAAACGACAGTGATGCATGTACAGGCTACATGACATTTTGATATCGGCATATCCCTATTTCAATATGGTATGTTATATGAGGATGCAAGATTAATAATAAATCGTACATTTAAAATTAACTCCTTTATGACTAATTTCTAATTACAACCCATAAAAAGAATAATTATTAAATTAAAATAATTTAAATGTTAGTCTTGGTAGCGTCTGTAATTATCTCCTTCGGGAAGTTCCACCCTCTTTTAACTCTTTACCAAGGTCAAATCTCATTATGATTTTCTAGCTTTGATCAAAACCCTTTAAGT
This sequence comes from Datisca glomerata, assembly GCA_003255025.1. Lineage (NCBI taxonomy): Eukaryota > Viridiplantae > Streptophyta > Magnoliopsida > Cucurbitales > Datiscaceae > Datisca > Datisca glomerata. The sequence goes on along the minus strand of QANY01011952.1, from coordinate 80,021 downwards.
AATGAAAACTATATTCCTATTTAAATAATTTCATTATATATCATTTTTAAACTAATTGAATTTGATTAGTAAAAAAATTAATGATTTATCAAACTTGGGTTAAACTCAATCAATTAATTAAATTATAATTTCAAAAAATTAAAATTGATAACTATCCTTTTAAAATTCAAAATTTAAAAGATAAAAACATAAAATTGATAATTATCTTTTAAATTTTAATTATTTTTATCCAATTAAAATTCAAAATTTAAAAGCTAAAATATAGGATAAGGGTTTTCTCAAAATATCATAGATTTTTCTAAATCCAATTGTTATCACCTAGGATTTCATAAACCTCAATCACGACGCAGGGTCACAGCGATAAGTAGTGGGCAGGGGCGGACAGCGACAGTGAGGCAGCGCCGGCGTCGTGGTGCGTGGCACATGGCATGGTGAATGGCGGATTTACATGAAATTTAACGATACAACACTTGTAAAATTAAATTACATAAAATATTATGCCACAATTTTGGCGTACATCAATTCTAGAATTGAAAATTAACACCTAGAGCAAATCAATCGAGATCCATTCATATAATATATTCAAACATGCTTTGAACCTACCATACAAAAATATATGTCAATATGACAACATCCATCCATACATACGTTTAATCACAGAATATGCATAATCAAGAACATTATGTTGTGATACCAATTGTTGGATCGGACTTTAAAAATTTGAGAAAAAATCAATGAACCACGAACGGTTCGTGGGTGAAAAATCAAAAAAATTCACATCAGCCATTTAATCATATTAAATATAAAACCTTTCATGATCATGCATCTATTGATTGACGTATTTAGAAGATGTAGAAATAATATTATACATTTCTTGTATTGGAGATTTCTAACGTGGTGGAATCCAATTGATTATCTTGTGTTATTCATTCTTCGTAGATCTCGGATCAGTCTTCCAACAACCACTCGAAAGATTTAGAAATATATCTCAATTGAATGTTTATTAGGAATTGAATGTGGGTTCTCAAAATAACTGGAGAAGAAAAATCAAATTTTCCTTCTCCCTCTTTGTTTTCGGTAGCAACAATTAGGAAGGTGAGAGAATCTCTTTTCTTTTCTCTGTGTAATCACACACTATGTTCAGGGTTAGGGATGCAACCCTATTGCCATCCCTTATATAATAATTATGAAATTTGCACATCTACCCCTATATTGTAAATATCTGAAAATAATCCACTTGAGTTTGCTATTGTCAAAAAGTATACATCTCCATAGAGTCAATACCATGTCCAAATAAATCAATCCTAATTGATAAATTAAATTGATTTATGTCAATTAAGTAATTAATTTTATTCACTAATTATCCAATAATTAGAAAATATAAAATTAATTAATTTGAACATTAATTTTGATTTTCACTACTTTAGTGATGACACCCATCACATATGAGTTTAGGAAGTGTATCTTCGTCCAAAACACATTTTTGGTCCAACTGATGTTGTTTTTCATTTATGTCCTTATGAGCTACTCCTGAGACCGAATGGACTCACACGAATAAAGCTATACGATTCAAATACTCACTGAATTTATCTCCATAAATTCTCGATCTATTTAATCATGACATCGTACAACTCCATTATAGGTCTGGTGCCGATTCAACTCTCGATTCATGTGCGCTACGTTTTCTGTTAGTGCAAATAAACTCTTTTATTTCATGGTCCATGAAATATTTTAACATGATACTCTTCGTGAATATAAAAAAGAAGAGTGAGATGTAAAATTATCATTTTACCTTTCTAGTTATTGTTTCCTTAACTCCTTTATTGACTATGAATAAGAAAGACATAACAGTGAACTATCTCGTACAGTTCACCATGTCATATTCAATGATTCATTTCATCGAATGTTTGGCCAAGTTAATTTATTCACACACTCATCAATAAAATATAAGGTGATACTGTTACATTTGTAATCTCGCCACAAATTTCTATATCTGTGAATCACACAATTCCAACATAGTTGAATCATGATCCCAATAGTCGAGGTATTGTCCGACAATTTGAACTCACTCTTTTGGCATATATCAAAGATCGTAACTAACTAAGTCAAATTTCGTATTCACCTTAGTATTAAGTTTATTATGAAAATACCATTATAAGTGTAACAATTAGATTTAGAGCTAGATAAATAATTTTGCTATAGATTAATTGGTTACTGGTCTATTCAACATATTTCATAATATTTTTAGGTTAACCATTAGAGTTTTCACTCTCATACCCCAAGACCGGTATCCTTTAGTTCAACCTAATAGTTGTAATCAAACTCGTTTGCTCAGTCGATTCTTAGATTGCGAATAATATTCTGAACAATTTTAGAAGAGTTTTTCTGGAAGACCCCTCTATTTTTACTCTTCTTACGTTGATAATAGTTCCAAAACTTTTAGCATTTATGATGCATAAATAACAACCATTGTCTATAATTTTTTCCTACCATATGGTAATGGACCTATTTTATAGTAGTGTCTAGTAAGTCAATTGGACCTCAAATGACTAATCTTCATAATTTATGTACTTGAGTTTCATGTTCATGTGATGTAATTATTGATAACAAGTCAAGTGTAATGATTTTGAAATTATGCCTATTCATGTTTGTGAATATTACAAGAGAACTTAGTAATTGTTTGCGTTTTCATTTTTAATTAGAAATGCTATCATTTTTTGAAAATACATTTTTTTCATTTTATCAAAATTAATCTATTGTGATCACCTTGACCCTCCTTCAAAATAGTCTCTTAACCTCTCCTTCAAAATAGGCTATTAACCTAGAATCAAGGATTAACAAGGAGATAGTGAACAAACTTTCCAGAAAATGATGCATCTTACTACATTAGTTTATGCCTAAATTTTTCATTTCTCTGTCAATGACAGAAATGACTAGGAAAAAGTCTTTCTTGTGTGGTTGTCAACATTTCATAGCTTGTGGTACGACACTATTTTTGAGTTTTCACTGTGCAGTCAAGTTTCTAAGATGCGGTGGCAAAGCTGCTAAGATTATGCATTTTCTGAAACACTAATCTTGGTAGCATCTTTTAAAGCAAGGTTTTTGTAGTCTAGCATATAGCTTACGGGATGGGCAAAGGGGATTGAGAGATTGAAAAGAAAAGGATGAGGAGGAGAAAATGGAAAAGAGACTATGTTTACTCTGCATTAAAGTCACAAAAAGTATCGATCATAAACGGCTCCCCTTTGTAAACATTGATACTATTTCTCTGTTATTATTTGATATTGTCTTCCTCTGTAAATTTGTGTTATTTGGAAGTTGAGTATGGGAATGAAGCCTTGTGATCGAGTATTTCTTGGGTATGTTTTTTTAGCAGGTAAAAAATATTTTACTACCACGTGGAACAAAATGGACTCACCCAGAACTCCTGAGAAGAAACGGATGACTGGCTGAAGTCGCGAGACATCTCAAGAACGGGATATCATTGCCTCCAGAATGGGAACCAACATCTTCAGAATGAGAGATCATCACCTCCAGAATGGGAACTAACATCACAAAAACAAGGATCATCTCTTCCAGAACGGGAACCGATGTCTCGAGAAGGGGAGATCATCGCCTCCAGAATAGGACCAACATCATAAGAACGGGGATCATCACTTCAAGAACAGTAACCGGCATCTCAAGAACAGAGAATCATTACGTCCTGGGCAAGACATGAAATCAGAACAGAAAGGATGGTTCAGACTGACAATCAAATGGCTGGACAGGATAAAACATCAGAACATATTGATTTGGTGAGCTGCATTACTTGGATAAGACAGATTGGTCAGTCACCAAGTGGTTTCGACTAATTGGATCAGAACCACAGGGAACTGCCATGTGGTAGCGATTGATGGGTGGCTGAGTGTGACAAATGTAAGATAAAGAAGAAAGGGGATCCCACGAATGGGTATTATCCTAGGCCTGACCTCATCTGTTATTATTATTATTATTATTATTATTATTATTATTATTATTATTATTATTATTATTATTATTATTATTATTATTATTACTATTATTATTATTATTACTATTTTTATTGTAAAGCTTATAAGTACATGCTCACGTAAAAAGAAATGAGGAAAGGATCTAAGCAAACCTCAATTAAAGGCACGACCCTTCCTCTCTTCTCTCATCAACTACTATGTAAAATCCTTTACATAAGTGACTATTAACAATCTTCTCGTGAGTTTCCTTCTCTTTAAGGGTTTTCCACGTAAATGTGGTGTATTTATTCTCTCATTCTCTCTTTAAATTATGATCTTTATTATTTGTTAGTAGAAGGTTTTTCATATCGAAAAAATCCTTTATATTTTGGTACTTTCATTGAGAGCCTGAGAAAAAGGCTCAAAAGACTTACCCAACAAAACCATAAACATGTCTAGATGATCTTTAACGGGATACATGAGATGGAAAGAAGGAATACAAAAGTGATGCATAATGCACGGCAGCATGTGAAAGAGCAAATTAACACGTTACAACAAGAACTCGTGGAAACACGAGCATAAGTAAGTCAGCGGGTGAATGATGACGGAAAGGAAACTCACTCTGAGGGCGACCAACGAGACGAAAGGCAAGGGGACTACGAGAATAATAGGAGCATACGACGAGAAGATGAAGTCCAATCGCGAAACCTTGTGAAGGAAACTACGTGAGCGGTACGACAACCTCAATCATGTCAAAAGGGGCAGTCGAGGAGCTGTTCGATCAAAAAATGATAGAGACGAGGAATCTTGGGAGTACAGGAAAAAGGGCCTCGAGTCTCTTATCAGGACACCGTTAGGCCAAGAAGTTCTAGCAACACCCGTACCCAAACAATTCACCGTGCCTAGGTTCAAATTTTATGAAGGAAAGTCTGATCTCGTAGACCACTCTGACGATTCAGATAATACATGGCGATGTACCAACACAATGATGAAATGATGTGTAGAATGTTCCCTACCAGTTTAGAAGGGACGACTTTGAAGTGGTACCACTCCTAACCAATGCACTTCATCACTAACTTTGCTATTATGTCCTCAATTTTTATAAAATAATACTCAACATACCGTACCGTCATGTTGAAGATCAAGACAATCTCCATCAAGGAAGAGGAGTCCCTGAGATAATACATGCACCGCTTTAAAGATAAAATGGTGAAGATCGAGAACTGCAAGGACCAGTTCTCCAGATTGGCCTTCTGACGAGGTTTGGACTCGGAATCGCCTTTCTTTGAGGACCTGTTCAAAGTAAAGGCCATTTCCACGGTAGAGACTTTTCAACGGGCATGAGTGTATATTACGTTGGAGGACGAGAAGAGAAGTAAGTGAAGAACGGTTGAATGGAAGGAAGAAGAATCTCGGAAGCGGGAAAGGAGCTCAAGACCTTAAGGGAGGAAGCACGAAGAAACATAAAGAGTGGATGGGAAGAAGGCCCAACATTCCTAACAGAGGTGAGATTTTGACAGAATCCACCTGAGGGACAAGATCTACACACCGTTGACCATCCCGGTTAACCAAATACTTGAGATAATCAAAGATAAACCTTGGATGAAAAGACCAGCCTCGTTCACTAAGGAATCTAGCTACAAAGACAAACACAGATATTACTCATATCATAAGAGCAACGATCATTACACACGAGATTGCTTCCAGCTCAAATATTATATTAAACAACTGATCAAAGAAGGGTACCTTAGCCAATTTATGAAGAGAGATGAATAGAAAATGAGAGATTGAGAAAGACAACCGGGAAGAGGATAGTAAGAATAAGGGGAAATAGCCCCTCTGAATCATCGACACGGTTATAGCATTAATCAGGTAAGAGGAGACGACAAAAAAGGAAATGAAGATATAATGCAAATGGCCAACATTGGAAAGACATCAGCTGAAGCACGAAATTAGCAATGGGAACTCGCTGCTTGTGTTTGGCGACTCCGATCTAAAAAGTGACGAGCACCATAATGATTCCCTCATTATTTCAATTCAGGTTAGTAACTTCTTGTTAAGGAGAGTCTTGGTAGACGACAGAAGTGCAGTAAACATCTTATATCGGGCAACCGTAGAGAAAATGTCCATGGGCAATCAAAAATTACAATGAACATCACAACCATTGATCGGATTCAATGGAGCCATTAGCTAGGCAGAAGGAACCCTAACGCTCTCAGTAAGTGCAGACTCGTTTAACCATATGAGCGAATTCATGGTGCTGGGAACAACTTGCCCGTACAACGCAATCCTAGGAAGAACTTGTCTCCACAAAATGAAAGGTGTACCATCAATATTCTACCAAGTGTTGAAATACCCGTCCCCTGAAAGAGTGAAAACAATAAAAGGCGACCAGGCCATAACTCGTATATGTTCAGTAACTGCTTTAGAATCTGCAAAGAAAAAGCCATAGAAAAGGCCAAGGGACCCGAGGATCTATAGCAATTATAGGGAGACGGGCAGGATTACCCAAGGTACGAGGCATGGGAGGAAATGGAGCCCTTATGATTAGAGAAAGGGACCTAGAAGATAACAAACATTAGTGCTCGTCTCGAAGAAAATGAGAAAAAGAAGTTGATAGAACTCCTAAGGGAAAATAAAGATGTCTTCACGGAAGTAGCGCAGGAAATGCCCGGTATCCTAGACAAAATCATCTACCACAGATTAAACATTAATCCCACTATGAAACCTGTGAAACAGAAAAAAGAGAAGCTTCACCCCTAAAAGGAATCTCCTAGCGATCAAAGAATAAGTTGAGAAGTTCTTAGGGGTAGGATTCATCAGAGAGATGAACTACCCTAAATGGCTTGCTAACGCAGTAATGGTAAGAAAAAAGAATGGAAAGTGGAGAATCTACGTCTAGTTCATTAACCTAAATAAAGCATGCCCCAAAGACGAATACCCGCTGCCAAGGATAGATCAGATGGTAGATGACACTTCTGGGCACGAATTGCTCAGCTTCATGGACGCTTACTCAGGTTACAATAAGGTAAGGATGTTCCAACCCGATCAAGAAAAGACTTCCTTCATTACTGAGTATGGCGTCTATTGCTACAAAGTCATGCCCTTTGGGCCAAAGAATGCTAGCGCGACTTATCAAAGGTTGGCGAACAAAGTTTTTCGCGAGCAAATTGGAAAAAATATAGAAGTCTATGTTAAGGACATGCTGGTCAAAAGTAAGAAGTGGGGAGACGACATTCAGAACCTTCAAGAAGCCTTCTCTATACTAAAGGAAAATTCCATGAAGCTAAACCCAGAGAAATGCACATTTGGGGTGTCAGCGGCAAAGTTCCTTGGACATCTAATTACACAATTGGGAATCGAAGTAAACCAAGACCAAGTGAAGGAAAATATGGAAATGAGGTCTCCGCGGAACCTTAAAGAAATCCAGGGGCCAACGGGAAGATTGGCCGTCCTAAACAAGTTCATCTCCAGGTCAACGGACAGATGCAAACATTTTTTTGAAAGTTTGCGAAAAAATTCCGTGAGCGATTGGAATGAAAACTGTGCAGAAGCGTTTACAAAAATTAAAGAGTACCTGACTACCCCCCCTTACTCTCCAAACCTATTCCAGGTGAAACAATTCTATTATACGTAGTCGTCGCAACGGGGACAGTCAGTGCGGTACTCATCAAAGAAGAACAAGGAACCAGAAGCATGTATACTTGTAAAAAAAAAGTTGTAGAGGCGGAAACAAGGTATAACGAATGGAGAAACTAGTATTAATGGTTGTAATTGTAGCCCGAAAGCTAAGGCCCTACTTCCAAGCCCACAGCATCAAAGTATTGACTGAATCTCCCATTAAAAGCCTTCTGAACTTAACGAAGACAAGCAGAAGAATAGAAAAATGGTCAATTGAGATGAACCAATATGAAATCAACTATGATCCCCGAGCATCAATAAAAGGACAAGCATTAACGGACTTTGTAGCCGACTTCACAAGAGGGCAAGTTGAACGGCAAGCTCACCAAACGGGAGAAACTGGAGCCTAGACGCTCTTTGTAGACGGGGCTTCAAACAATATTTGAGCAGGAGCAGGAGTGGTGGCACAAACCCCCTTTGGGGAAGTATTGGAGCATTACATCTCCTTTGAATTTAATGCGTCAAATAATGAAGTAGAGTATGGAGCGTTGATCGCGGGAATATCCCTGCTACAAGAATATGAGGTAACTGAAATTAAGATTTTCTACGATTCCATGTTGATCGTAAAACAAGTCATGGAAGAATACATAGAAAAGGATGAACGGATGATAAAATACTTACAACAGGTGAAGGATATCCACAAAACGTTAAAAAATTATGAAATCCATCAAATTTTAAAAATGGAGAACGGGTATGTTGATGCCCTAGCAAACATGGTATATTCATTACACCTCCCTTACAGAAGGAACGTCATCTTAGAAGTTCTTAAAGAACCAAGCATCTTGCTCCCTCTAACCAACGAGGCCGATATAAAAATTGAACTAGAGCCCGTTTCGTAGGACAACATAATCCGCTTGCTAAAAAATAAAACACTTCCTAAAGATAAACTACTAGCCAAAGACACGACAACGAAGTATCAGGTACACAATGGTTAACGGAGTACTACATAAGAAAATTTGTGCAAGATCATACATGAAGTGCCTACGAGAAAAAGAATCCCAGTATATACTAACAAACATTCATGAGGGCATATGCGGAAACCACACCGGGGGCATATCAGTAGCCTATAAAGTCATGAATGAAGGGTACTAGTGGCCCCAAAAGCATCAAGACGACAAACAGTAAGCTAAAAAATGTTACAAGTGTCAGCATTTCACACCCATAGTGAAAATGGCCCTCGAGGAACTCAAAACTGTTGTTAGTCATTGGTCGTTCATGCAATGGGCCATAGACATTGTTAGACCACTCCCCATGGCGCTTGCTAAAAATCACTTCTTGTTAGTTACAACGGACTATTTCACTAAGTGGATTAAGGCTGAAGCCTTCACCAGAATTTGTGAGGAAGAGGTAAAAGGGTTCTTACGGAAGAACTTGGTGTGCAGGTATAGGATCCCCCAAATCTTTGTATTTGACAACGGACTCTAGTTTACCGGGAGCTTGGTAAGAACATTTTGTAAAGATCTGAAAATCACGAATCGCTTCTCCACGCCTTACTACCCCCAGGGGAATGGACAAGCGGAAAGATCAAATCGAGTCATACTTGATAACTTGAAGAAGCGTCTAGAATCCACAAAAGGAAAATGGGTAAAAGAGTTACCCGCAATCCTATAGCCATACAGAACGACTTCGAGAGAAATAACATGAGATACACCGTTTGCATTATCATACGGAGCAAAAGCGGTCATCCCCATAGAAATTAGAAGCCCTACCATTAGGTCTGAACTAAACAAACAATAAAATGTGGAGCTCCTGAAAAATGGTATTGATGATCTAGAGAGAAGAAGAGAGGCGGCCCTTATCAAAATGGCGTGTTACAATTAGAAAAGGAGATCTTATTTTCAGAAGAAAAAAAATGAAGAAACGGGGATTCCAGCCAGGAGAACTGGTCCTTAGAAAAATCTTCCAAATGGAAGGAAAGCTAAGGCCAACGTGGAAAGGACTGTACATCATCCGTAAAATAAGAGGGAGCAGTTATTACCACTTAGAAATGGGTGAAGGAACAGAATTGTAGAAACCATGGAACACAATTCGTCTGAAACAATATTTTGTGTAAAGAATGTAAAATACCTATTATAATGAGACATTTTTCCCGTACTTCTTCCTCAAAAGTTTTCCACGCAAAACAGTAGTGTCGAACTTCTCTCCTCAGGGCATAAAAAGTTCTTAGGAGGGGCAGTTCATAAGTCTTACTCTCAGAATGAATTAAGGGCATAAAAAATCATTGGGAGGGGCATTTTATAAGTCATACTCTCAGAATGAACTAAGGGCATAAAAAGTCCTTGAGAGGGGTAGTTTATAAGTCATACTCTCAGAATGAACTAAGAGCCTAAAAAGTCATTGGGAGGTGCAGTTTATAGTCCTACTCTCAGAAGGAACTAAAGGTATAAAAAGTCATTGGGAAGGGCAGTTCATAAGTTTTACATTCTAAAAAAAACTGGGGGCATGAAGAGTTATTGGGGATATCCCATAAATCTTACTCTCAAAAGGAAAAAAGACTAAAAAAGTGGAAATAGACAACTCCAAATGAGCCCATTCCATCACAAAATAATTACAACAAACGGAATGGAGAACGGACCCATTACGTTGCAATCAAAAAGGAAATTCCAACCTCAATAGATTGAAAGTATAAACAGCCAAACCAGGTAAATATACTCTTGTCTTGGCAAAAAAACATTATGCCCTTAGACTCATAAAGAAAAAGAAGAACGGACGCGAAGAAAAAAGGGGAGCTAAACTCTTTACACCTTTTTGAAGCGTTACCTTTCACAAAATAGCTAAGGAGATAACTCTAAAAAAATCTCATTAAGTGTTATTCATGGGAGTTTCTTGGATAAATTTTTTTGCTAAGTATTGTCTTGCAGGAATGATAAGTTATCACCGTTAGAAAAGACAGGAAGCACATATTGCAAAAAAATCGTTTCATGAAAAGGAAAACTACAAAATAAGATAGAAAGAACAAAATAGAAAGTTAAGAACTACAAAGGAAAAACCGCCAAGAGCTAAGTTTCCCCTTCGTGAGTAGCTTCAGCAGGAACCTCTAAGAGTCTCTGTTACGGGGTCAGCACGAGACTCCACCTCAGGGTCAACAGAATCTTCAGGAGGAGGAACGAGAGGAATGCGAGGAGTCTAGTCAGACTTAGCATCACGATACCCCTAAGAATATGCCATCTTCTCAACCATGTTGACAATGGCTTAGTACTGGCCCTCGAGACCAGTTTCCCGCTCTTTCACCTCAATCAAAGTCGCCTCGGTTGAGGTCAACTTCATCTCTGTTGTGGATAACTTATCCTTAGCCTCAGCCATCTTCCTTTTAACTATTATCAGATTTTCCCCATTGGCTTCGGCTACCATCTCCGCTTCCATCAAAGATGCTTCCAGCTTCACCCATTCAAATGCAGCCGCGTTTAACTCGGTTCTCAAATGGGCATTAGCTTGTCGCAACTCAGCCTCAACCCTCTTTAGATGCTCTCGTTCAACGAGGACCACATCATGAACCTGGTTAATTTCTCGGGCCTCATCTACGCAGCTTGCCAGCTGGAGCTCCATAGCATGCAAATCCGCCTGAAACCCATTATGATAAGTCGTGGCCTGCCAGGAAGAAATAACTAAGTTATTAGTGGAATGGACTCAAACCAAAAGCAAAAAATAAACAAGAACAGTTAAAGTTTTTACCTGTATTAGACCATGACTAAGGCCACCAACTTTATATGTAATGCACATCTGACACATTGTAGCAGAATCCACGTCTGACCTAATCCCCTTTGCAACAACATGCAAAGGAATGAGATCCTATAGGAAGCTCACCAAAGCTCTAACAGGTGGGGCCGCTGAGAAATGCACCCACTTTCAAATATCGTCGTCCTCCACGGGTATCCTCCCAACCCAGAATATTCTCACGTAACAAGACCGAAGGATCAGCCGAGGCATATGGAGACACAGCAACTAAAATATGGGAGGAACTGGGGGGACAGACATGCTTGGAACACTGGTAGCCCAGTTTTATGACGGACCCTCCTCTCATCCCCGCCAAAGGTCCCAAACAGATCACTCTTGAGACGCTTTGACATCTCCATCTCATTGTAAATGAAACTGAAGATTGCATCTTATTCTTTGACTTTCTTCTGTCATGAATTCAAAATGGGGGCAAATGAACAAGTAAAAAAAAAATTTCCTTGTCACGTGGAACAAAATGGACTCACTCAGGACTCATGAGAAGCATCGAGAAAGCAGAAACGGATGACTAGCTGAAGTCACGTGACATCTCGAGAACGGGGATCATCACTTCCAGAACGGGAACCGACATCACAAGAACGGGGATCATCACTTCCAGAAAGGGAACCGACATCACAAGAATGGGGATCATCACTTCAAGAATAGGGAATCATTACCTCCTGGACATGATAGAATATCATAATGGAAATGAGGGTTCAAACTGATAGTCAAGTGGCTGGACATGACAGAACATCAGAACGGAAAAGAGGGTTCAGACTGACAGTCAAGTGGTCGTGATTGATTGGGTGAGCTGCATCACTTGAACACGATAGATTGGTCAGACACCAAGTGGTTCTGACTAATTGGCTCGGAACCATAAGAAACTACCATGTGATAGCGATTGATGGGCGGCTGAGTGTGACAGATGTAAGATAAAGAAGAAAGGGGATCCCATGAATGGGTGTTATCGTAGGCCTAACCTCATCGAATTTTTATTATTATTATTATTATTATTATTATTATTATTATTATTATTATTATTATTATTATTATTGTTGTTGTTGTTGTTGTTGTTGTTGTTGTTGTTGTTGTTATTGTAAGATCTGTAAGTAGAAAATCATGTAAAAAGTAAGGAGGAGAGGAAATAAGCAAACCTCAACTAAATGCATTGTCTTTTTTCTCTTCTCTCATCAACTGCTATGTAAAATCGTTTACATAAGTGAATATCAACAATCTTCCCGTGATTTTTCTTTCCTTTAAGGATTTTTCGCATAAATAATGGTGTATTTATTCTCTCATTCTCTCTTTAAATTATGATCTTTATTATTTGTTAGTAGAGCATTTTTCATACCGAAAAAATCATTTACTTTTTTAGTTCTTTTTCTTCAAAGTTTATACATATTTCTTTCTGGGGTTTATACACATTAAGATGGTTAATTAAACTAGTTCTGCAAGTAACTGTCTAACAAAACATAGCAATATGATTACATGTATAAAATCACTTCTCCATGTTTGGACCTTGTGTGTAATATGGGTGTTTACATGAATTCTACTAGCCTACTAACGTATGGAGGTTGGGGGTTTAAATATTTAACTCGTCAAATGTGTAATGTACATGATCATATAAAATTTAAAAAAAATTAATACAAACACAAATATTTTTCACTATTTCTCTTATGGAAAAAACTACCTATACCACCATGTATAATCGTCATGTCTCATCGAACATACAATTTGGAAATTTATTTCGTCATACAACTTACCCTTTGGTAAGACAGATAAATGAGAGGGATGGTTTAAGCTGATTCTCAAGCAGTCCTTGCAGCATTCTATCAAACATTTCAAGTTTATTTTGGCAAACTTCCTCTCTTCAGGAGCAGGAGGAGGAGGGGAGTTAAAGAGTTGCTATCTGCATACTGTACTAATCCTAGAATAAGTATAGCAAAAACAATCTTTTCCTCCATTATAAGTTTATTCGTTTTTTTGTGAAATGTCTTGAAAGAGATGGCTCAGTTAGGTATAGTAAATATGATCTATTTATATACAACTTTTCTTTTGGGAGAAAATTGCCTTTTGACTATTGGTTAGAGTCATATTCATTATCCTCTAAAAAGAAAAATCACCGTTCTTAGAGAGAACTTAATACTTCTCGACTATAGAAAAACTTTTTTAACTAATTCCATAGTATCTCTATAATACAAGCAGGAGGTAACCCTTCTGGAGCCGTAAACCTCGAATGGCTTGATATTCTGAGGTTGTTTGATGGGAAAGGTTAACACGTTGCCGTATTTCTACGTCAATGTATTTAACAAGAAATATGAACTAATTAATGACGGCCAAAATTTGATATTTTCCACAAAAGGATTGTAAATTTGGGACTACATTCCTCGTTCTATACCGAAATTCCTAGTCTCCTGAGCCGAGATAAGATCACTAGTAGTGAGACTTGAATTTCCGGCATCTCGTAAATAATCGCAAGAGTTTTTTCTGCTTGAAACAAGTGCTGCCTTCGAATTATAATTGAGTTGTAGTCAGGTTCCGGCACCTGAAGTTCATACTTGTTTTTCTTTCCAAGATGGTTTTCGGATTCGCAGGGCTTTGCTGCTACGAACTATTCTTCTTACATCCCTTCTTATGGACAAGAAAGCCAAAACTACAACAAGTGAGATTGTTGGGTAGATTTGGATATCAGTCATGTGACTGGTTTTAGCAGATTTCCTTAGAATGACTTCTCTAAGAAGACCCCATGCAACCGTAAGTGTTCCAAACAGGCTCATTCTCCCTGGTCTAACTACACCTATAATTGCCCCTGCTACTGATAAGTAGCTTCCTGTAAGAACCTGGTACACCAGAAAAAAAAAAAGATCAAGAAAAGAAAAACTTGAGAATGATCACCATGTGATTTTAAGCTCCAATTCTGTAAATTGGACCCTTAGATTATCACTCGTGGGTTGATTCAATGCCTCAATCAGTGTCTTTCAGATTGCATGAACCCAGTGGGACACAGTGCATAAATTCACAATTTCTCTCTGTTTCTGGATGGCGTGAGAAAACTAAAATAAGAAAGATAATGTAAGAGAGATAGAAACAAACCTCAAGGCGCTGGAGATCAGAGGTTGCAGGGGCAGCTTTCACATTGTGGAAATTATACAACTTTGGCAAGCTATTAAAGCTTGGCATGTTTTTGCTTCTATATAAAGCTTTAGCAATGGCCCCTGGATAGAGCAGAGCCTTCACTACAATTGGAGGACAGAGTTCAATAGCCATCAACTGAGAGGCTGTCACCTCTAGTGGTGTTGTACATATTTCGCTTCTGCATGGCACCCTGTGCACATTCATTGAAAAATATAAAAGTAAGTTTTCAAATGATTTTTGTATATTTTGTAAAAAGAAAATATCGACAATGTCATTCTGATACATTACCAAGAAAATGTGACAAAACCGCATCAAATGCAAAAGTAGCAAAACGATGAACAAGAGAGAAACCATCAAATTTCAATTGATCAAGATTTAAGAAATATACAGAATGCTTGCAAGAAAAAGAGAGTGATAATATCATTAGTTGTCTTGTCTTCATCATTGATTCCGTTTTTACGTGAAATAGCTATTTAAATCATCAAGAACGAGAGGATGATTTGACAAGAAAATGGGTTACCTGAAAAGAGGAATCTGCAAGAAAATCATAAGAAAAAAGATACAAGAAGCAGTGCGAGATATGAGTATTGCCCATTTCCTCGAAGAACCCATGATAGAAAACTCTCTTCAATGAACGACGTAAAGGGAGACCCTCAAGTGGGAAAGAGACACAAAGAGACCCTGGAACTTGTTGCGCTACACATTTTATGGGATCCCTTTGATAAGGACCTCACACTTGTGGTTTTGTTTTGAGAAATGGTATTGCGAAAAAACTAAATTAACACTCCTTGTGTTTTTTTAACAAAATAGAAAGTTTTCATAGATGAGAAGATTAAAATGTCCCGTCCGCTAGACCTTGATCTAACATTCTACCGTTAAAATTTGCACTCGTTAGATTATGATCTAATAAAATATTTTTACTAAACCGTAGTCTAGAAATCACAAATTTTAACCGAAAAAATTTAAACTAAAAGGGTAACTTAATATTTTCTCTTGTAAAAATAGTTTTTTTGCCAATTTACGTTACAAATTCTAAAGGGAAGGATAATATGACTCAAACCCACAACTTCAAATGTATGGTGTATAATTTAGGGAAGGATAATATGACTCAAACCCACAACTTCAAATGTATGGTGTATAATTTAATCAATTGCGTCAACTCAATTTTTCTTATAAAAATAGTTGAATTTCATTGTTTTCCTTTTAAAAAAGGTCTTTTATAAGAATTTCTCTTTTGTTTTAGCTTTTAAATAGTCCTCCTTGATAAAAAGACGCCCTTTAGAATTACGCTTGATATTGTTGATTTGCATTTTCCCTCTTTTAATTGGTTCTTTACCTCTAATTTTCCAGCTAATTAAGAATTGAATTCCCAAGTGGAGCTCTGATTTCGTGCCTTCATTCAAGGAGAGATTTTATCACAACCGAAAGGCAATTTTCTTGAAGACCTTTTCGGTGACAAATATTATGTTTTTATTTTATTTTATTATGATATCAAGATATTGGATAATAAAATATTTGAATAGAAATATTATGATTGTCCATAGTTCTCCAACAACCCGACTGATACAGCGAGAAAAATGTCGTGGCCACAGTGGAAGAAGGTCATGCAGCCATGTCAATTGAATCGTGTGGTTGCTCAATAGCATTGCTCATAAAATGAGAGACGTTTACAGTAAAGTAAAGAGACATAAGTTGCACAGGAGTACATGACATTTTACTCGGTTTTTATCAACGTCTGATAAGATAGATCGGTTCAGTTTTAAATTTTGTACACTCACTCGTGAAGTTCTGGATTTTGAATCATTTATCTCTATATTTTTGTAAAAAAGAAACTACCATGGTATCAAGATTTAAACCAAATTTTAATTGACCCAATGATACATTAGCTTAATTTGTAAAATTATTATAGTGAATAATAAAGCACTAATTTATAAATCAATCTAGCCTAACTTGTGATGAATCACAGGTCTATGTGTTGAAGTGGATTGATGCATTTTGATGATGTAAAAGACTACAACTAATCTATTTTTGACAGGTAGACTTGTGATGCATACAAGTTGAGATGAATAACATTACTCATCACTCATTATGTGTCAATAATTTATAAATGGAATAATGCTATATAACCTAAACTAGATTGATTGTAGCCTTATCCTAACAACCGAAACTTTTTAGATTTTCTTTTTATTCCTTTTGAAAATTGAAAAGAACAGAAATAATTATCATCCCTTGGTGGATAACAAATTACAACAACGTCGATTTTCCAATAATATATAGACAATGTATCAGTCGTCGTTGTGAAAGAAACAACTCAAGAATTAGGCTTTGTAAAATTCTTGAGTTGTATAAGATGGCCGCGGTGTATAATCCAATCATAGTACACTATAATTTGACTATTTATCTTTTAAATTCAAATAAACTGCCTAATCATACATTCAACATTTTTGAACTATTGGATTCTACAATTTTACTTACTCCAACAATTAACGACAAGTGGATAATCGAAGAATGTTTAAGCAGCTCTTGAAATCAATCAGTAATCAATTGACAACCTATAGCCATGAAGGCAATGTCTAACTAAACAGCTCTTCGTAATGGTGAGAAATCATTTCCTTAATTTGTTGGAAACAGTGAAAATCTAAGAACAATCTGAATTAATACGCAACAAAAGGGCAAAGACGCTATAAATAGATGTTACTATTTTGTGGATTTTCAATCAGAAGAATAGAGAGTAGAGGAGTGATTCGGGAGCAGAGAACACAGTAGAACTAAAATGAAAGCAATAATGGTATTGTCTCTTACGCTGATTCTTACGGCGGTGAGAGCTGAAGAAATCGGCCCTGCTTTAGCTACCGCTCCAGCGGCTGAAGCTTCGCCTCCAAGTTTATCAGCTTCAGAGGATAGTTTATTGACTATGGCTTTGGGGAAAGCACTTCCAAGACTTCGTAACTCTAACATCATGAAAGGACCTGTAGGTTGCTTCGCAGGATGCTCTGTGCTGATGTGCCCTAGATTAGACGAGGTTAAAATCCCAGGGCCGGTCAAATTCGTTGCTGAGTCGGCTTGCAATGTGTTATGCTCCAAAAAATGCCACCGCCCTGCATCTCAGCATCCATGACCACCCCCCACCTGTATCCCTCTCTCCTCTTACCTCTTTTCTATCTCTTACCTAAAATAAAAGCAAATTACTTTGTATTAATTTCGTTTTAAAATATTTTGAAATTATGTATCAGTATTCTAATTTAGTTAGAATAGGAAATAAAAGTAATTTTAAGAAATTTATAATTAAGTTGAATAAAATCACTAAATATTAACACCACTATCTCTATCAAATTATTTCCCATATCAGTACACATCTAAATCATAATTGAAATAATGTAACATTTTTTGAACGCCTAAGGTATTAGACATACATTGTCCACTTATTATACGGTTTCATAAACCATTTTTCTTAAAAACTTCAAAATGCATTATATTTTTCACAATTGTTTGAATATAATTTTAGTACCATTCACTTTTAATTTATTTTAGATAATTTCTTTATTCAGAGACTTATAACTGTCACATCGTCACAGAGAGGTATTTTCTTTATTGAACTTTGACATTGGCGGATGTTGTGAGAGGTTCTTACCCCACTCACATGGTTCGTACGGGTGAGGATTGGCTTAGTAGATGTGGACTGATGTCTCTTTGGCACGAGTGGATCAATGTCATTGTAGGTACGGACCGAGTCAGGTCTGAGACATCCCGATTATTCCTCAGCTCCAAATGGTAGTTCATTCTTGGAAAGGCTGACTAGTACTTAGGGAAGAAGTGGTGATATTTGTCCCAGCACGGCATGTGACCCTAGTTCGCTTATAGTCATGGATCTACGTATAAGATCTAAATTAGAAAGATATAGACAAAATTCAAAACATCATTTACCCAAAGTACTTTTTTGAAATTTGCTTATAATTATTAGAAACATGATATCCAGTAATCTCGTTTGTTACAAGATTATTAGAATTGTTCTTTTTTCTTTTACAGGTATGGATAAATGGATGCCCAAGATGTAGCTAGTTCTTCATAGTTGTGACCTTAAAAATAAAGGGAATGAACTATATGCTTTTTTGTTAAAAAAAAGAACTACATAACGTTTTTCACAATATACATATACTATAAATAAATGACTGTTCCAGTTAATTATGATTTCTTTCTCTTGATAATGTAATTAGATAGATGACATGTAACTCACTTCGTTATTAGTAAAAGTGAAAATATATCATCATTGTCCATCTTCCTGCTGCATTATAATTAGATAAACTGAGAGAAATTACTATCGGAGCAAATCCCTACTCCATAAATAGAGCATGTCTAAGAGACTTTATAATTACAAATGTTTGACACTTTTTATGTGGTTGTGTTTTATATTGTTAAGTACTAGGCTGTGAGTTAGTTTTCTGTTAGTTTAAGAGCTCTTTAATCCTTTTCTCCTTTCTAGCCGTTGGCTCTCTCTCTGTATATACTGTTTTGACTTTGGGTTTCTATGGTTAATGTGTATTGATTTCTTCTCTTCAATTTCTCTATGTCCTTCTTCTTGCTTCATTTTCTAAAATTTTTTATGGTATCAGAGTCTGTATTGACAAACGTCAACCATGACCGATCACACAGATAATCAATCTCCCGAGACTCAGGAAAACACACAACCTCAAATTGGTTCACAAACCAATTCTCAAACCCAATATGTTCCTTCTTCCTCGATGGTTCAATATTCCTCAATTGCTCAAGATTTCTCAAATACTCCTCCTGTCACAAACTTGTTGACTCAACACCCCATTCTCCCATATTCCTTCTTTCTAATATCTGTAATCTAATCATATAAGGTTAGATTGAACCAATTTCATTCTATGAAAATATCATATCACCTCAATATTGAAGGCTCACCTCATCTTTGGTTATATTGACGGGATAATAAAATGCCCATCTCAGTTTCTCAAGAACGAAAATGGTGAAGACATTCAAAACAGGGATCCAAAATATGAGCAGTGGATCGCTCAGGATCAGGCACTGATGATACTGATAAATGCTACACTCTCACCAATGGCCTTATCATACGTCGTGGAGTGAAAAACGTATAAGGAAGTCTGGGACTCCATCGAACGACGCTTTTCTTCAATCTCAAGAACCAACATTCCGCAGCTCAAGCCAGATTTACAATTTGTGGTTAATAAGCCTACAGAAAACATCGATTCTTATATACAACGAATTAAAGAAGTCAAGGATAAATTATATGATGTCTCTGTTAATGTTGAAGATGAGGATGTATTGATATAAACCATTAATGGCTACTAAGTGAGTTCAACACGATTCAAACATCCATAAGAACTAGAGTAGAGCCTCTGACTCTCGAGGAATTGCATGTTCTCCTCAAATATGAAGAACACTTCTTGGAGAATCAGTAAAAACAACAAGAAACCTCCTTTCAAAATTCTACCTATCTTGCTAACTTCAACAGTCGAGGGTCAAACCGAGGAAGGGATACATAAACTTTTGAGGTAATCGAAATAATTCAAGAATATCAAATTCAGATCACAAAACAAGAACCCCTCGCCTTTTCCATCAATTCTCGGTGGCCCTCCAAATCAAAGTTCTCCGGCATTCAAAGGTCATCCAAATCAAGGTCAAGAAGGCTTTTCTTCATCACAGACTATTAGAATCCAATGCCAAATATGTCAGAAGTTAGGCCATAGTGCAGTGGATTGATTCCATAGGATGAACTTTGCTTATCAAGGAAGGAGTCCCTCAACTAACCTTTCTGCAATGATAACTTTGAGCCAAGGTGCACATGTCACAGATCCTCAGGTCTGGCTCACAAACACAGGGTGCAACACCCATCTTACACCTGGTCTTCACACTTTGGTTAGTTCTTCTGAGTAAAATGGTGAGGATGGTGTTTCAGTTGGCAATGGACAGACTTCATGTCACTCACATAGGTTCAAGTATACTTCCTTTTTCTTCTAAATATTTTCCTTTATATATTGTTCTTTATGTTCCTCAACTATCCTCCAATTTTCTGTATGCTCATCAGTTTTGTTTAGAGAATAATTGCTTATTTGTTTTTTATACACCCTTTTTTTTTATCCAGAACAAAGCAACAGGCCAAGTTTTGCATAATGGGCCAAGTGTGAATGGCATATATCTTATTCCCACATCCTTACCAAAATTCATTGTCACTTATGTTGGCTATAAAGTCTCAGACACTCACTGGCATTTTAGATTAGGGCATCATGCTCGTAACATTGTTAGGCAAGTTTTAACAAAGACAAACATTCCATGTACTTTTTCTACTTTAGAAAAATGTATATATATTAGTTGCATCATAAATAAAATGAGAGACTTTCATATTCTACTCCTGACTTCATTTCTACTTCCCATTTATCTCTGATTCACACTGATGTCTGGGGGCCTTCCCCTATTGTTTCTCTGTTAGGGTAGAGATATTATGTGATGTTTATTGATGACATGTCTAGATTTACTTAGGTTTTCCCTATCCAACATAAATCTGAATTTCTATCTATGTTTAAGAGGTTTCAACCCCTTGCTAAGAACATGTTCTCAACTAATAAAGGCACTAAGGCGTGATGGAGGGGGAGAATACAATAGTCTCTCTTTTTAGTCCTATCTCTGTGAGCAAGAAATTGTTCACCAAAAGTGTTGTCCTTATACCCCTCAGTAAAATAGAATTGCTAATAGGAAGTACATGCACCTTGTTGAAATAGGTCTTACATTAATGCACCATGTTGCTCTTCCTGCTAAATTCTGGAATTTTGCTTAATCAATCGTATGCCTAGTACTCTGCTGCATAATGTTAGTCCTTTTGAGAAACATTTTTCCAAACCTATTGATTATAAACTCTTCAAAGTTTTAGGGTATGCTTGTTATCACAACTTGAGACCTTACATGAAGAATAAATTCTAGCTTAAATCTTTACAATGTGTGTTTCTGGGTTATGCCCTAAATCAAAAAGGGTATTTATGTTATGAAAAGGTTAATAACAAATTCTATGTCTCAGGGGATGTTTTATTTGATGAATATATTTTCTCTTATGTTATCTCTTTTGGTTCCACTACTGAGAGCTCTCAATAATCAGTTTCTGCTACTAATTTGTCTAAAGATACTTATGCATCTTTGTTACCTCTTTTGTGCATTTCTACTCCTTCTCAGCCTACCTCAGGTATCTCCATGCCACATTCTTTTGGTAAGACTTCGTCACCTCAATCTCAACCTGTTAATCTTAATGTTGAAACTTCTACTGGCACTGTGACTATTTTATCTGATATATGTACTGCTACTAATATGTCTTATGAGCATAATGTTGACATTCTGAGTCCTGATATGCATGTTATCGATACCTTATATGGTTCTATTATTAATCATACCATTGATTCTACTTATGATGGTCCTGTTTCTACTGCTTTGCGTCCTGATATGAGACATAATTTGCGTATTGTTCAATATGATTCTAGTTTGTATCCAGACATATCTTTTGGGTTATCTGTTGACCTTATTCTCACCACTCTTTCCTCACATAGTTCTAGACCTAGTGGCTCACAACACCCTCTGCAGACTAGAAGCAAGTCTAGCATAACTAAAAAGAAAGCATTTTCTCTCTTCTAGTTCCATATATGCATTTACACCTTTGGAACCCTATACTTATACCTATGCCTCTAAAATTGCAGAATGGACTAAGGCTATGCAAGATGAATATGTTGAACTTATGTCTCAAAACGCATGGACCTTAATGTTGGAAACGCGGCAGAAGGGTGGGGATTTTTTTAAAAAAAATTATAAAAACGAATCTTTTTATAAAATAAAATAAATGTGATGCAACGATTTCTAAAAAGAAAATTTTATTGAAAAAATATTTTCAATCAGGATCCATTATATATTTATATATTAAATCTAAGACAAACATGGATATGAATCATATACCTCTTGTAGACTATATCAAGCGTCCTTACAAACCAACGATCTTGCGTTCCTATGAACAACGGACTTCAAGATCCACACAAAATCTTCTAAGTCAATCCTCAAATGCACTAGGACGTGTGGGGGCACGTAGAATAATCTAAAGATACTTTTACTGTCACTAGATGTACTCAACACATGAGATCTAGAGATTTACTGAGAATGATTAATTCAGTAAGATAATCCTCTAAGAGAATAAGATGATTATTCTTTTAGAGTTTTTTATTAACTTTTAATCACAGAGAAAGTTCACTGTGATAGCAAATGTGCTCTCAACACTCAACCAGCATTGAGGCCATTAGATAATATATATATTTTCTAGGCTCATCATATTTTTAGGGATGTACACAAAACAATATTTAATCACCAAATTACCATTTGTAATGGGACCCACTACGATTTGATGCATAACTGTAGTATCGTGTGGCACTATACTATTGTACGCCCACTACTGTAGTGACACGTGGCATTACAGTAGTTCATGTCAATCTTTGATCATCAATCAGTGATTGACACGTGACAATTACTGTGAATTAAATATATATTTTAATCAGATAAATATCCACATATTAGTTAATTCAAAATTAACTTATCTTACCATCTCAATCAACTAGCTTATATGTTAGTTCACAAATAATATATTTAGTTGATTTAATTATTATCTAATAATAATTTTTAATTATCTAATTTCACGAATTAGATATTCTGTCTCACTTACCGATAATTAAAAGATTAATTGATATAATTATTTATATATAATTTCCAAAATTTAATATAATTAATTTAATTAATTAATTCTTAATTAATTAATCACACATAATTATGTCTTTGTCCTAGAATAAAAATTTCTTTTGCAAGTAAGTCATTTTCTCATGTCCTGGAATATTTACATCCTAGACTGCGTAATACAAATGTGACTTGGGGACCATGGACCTATAATCCTAAGCTCCAATAAATCAAATTATTGATTAACCTCTTAAATTAAATAATCTTATTTATGAATCTAATTATTACTCCCACTATAAATATTGAATTGCACTCTTAGAGATTATAGAATGTATTTACAAAGTATTCTCGTGTAGTCCATTGATATAATCATTTCATATAGTTCTATACTCCAATTATTGGTTCGTAAATTAGAGTTGGTCAAAATCACCGTTTTACCCTTCTAGTTCTAATTACCTATTGATCCATAAGTATCATTAAATCACTAGTGAATGACTAGTTTATAATCGTATTATAAATTTGAGCTCAATAATCATTCAGTTTCAGATAACACTTAAAGAAACCAATATATATCCATTATGAAAGATTGGATTTCAAATCTTGTATGATCATTTTTTCAGCCATCCATATCACTGAATCTCCAAAATAAAAGTTACTAGCTTGTTTTACAAACAAACCTTAACGAGTATCATTTCATTAAATTTTATATTAAAATGTCAATACACATGTTTTGAGGGCATTACCTTAACAATCTCCCACTTACTTTAAAGTAAATGTGGCATCTATCTCAATCACATGTTTCACACATGACCCTAGAATGGATTTGTAAAAGGATCAACCATGTTCTGGTTTGACGTTATCTTTATAACAGTCGCATCCTCTCGATGCACAATCTCTCGTACAAGATGAAATTTTCTCTTTATGTGGTTGCCCCTCTTCTGACTCCTTGGTTCTTTGAAATTAGTTATTGCCCCATTGTTGTCACAGTATAGTATCAATGGCTTGTCCAAATCTGAAACTACTTTCAGATCAGTATAGAACTTTCTAAGTCATACCACTTCTTTCACAGCTTCACAAGCCGTTATATATTCGGATTCCATAGTGAAATCTGCAATGCTGGATACTTCTCTAGACTATAGCTCTTCCACCTAGGGTGAATACTGATCCAGATGTCGACTTTTAACTGTCTCTGTCTCATTAAAAATCAGAATCAGTATATCCAGTGGGGTTCAGGTCTCCACCTACATAAACAAGCATATAGTTTCTCGTTCTCCTAAGATACTTGAGAATGTGCTTTACTGCAATCCAATGTTCTAAACCAGGATTTGATTTATAACGACTGATAATTCTCATCGCATAACAGATTTATGGTCTCATACATAACATGACATACATGAGACTACGAACAGTTAAAGTATAAGGAATCTTTCTCATATCATCTTCCTCCTAAGGTATCTTAGGACATTGCTCCTTAGATAGGACAATTCTATGTATGGTCGGTAGTTGACCTTTCTTGAAATTCTCCATAGAGAATCTCTCTAGCACCTTATCAATATAAGATGCTTGAGAAAGTGCCAAAAGTTTGTTCTTTCTATCCCTTAGGATTTGGATGCATAGAATATAGCTCGTCTCTCCAAAATCTTTCATTTGGAATTTCTCAGCTAACCATTTCTTTACCTTTGACAAAGTTTTGCATCATTCTCAATTACTAGAATATCATCAACATAAAGAACTAAGAAAACTATTATCTTCTCTTTGATGTATTTATAAACACAAGTTTCATCAATATTTTGCTCGAAGCCATATGATTTCATAATCTCATCAAAGGTAAGAATCCAAAATCTAGATGTTTGTTTTAATCCATAAATAGATTTAAACAACTTTCATACTTTTTAATCTTGCCCCTTTTTCACGAACCTTTCTAGTTGCATCATATAGATGTTTTCGTCAAGTGAGTCATTCGAAAAAGCTGTCTTGATGTACATTTACCAGATTTCATAGTCTAAATTAGAGGCATTGTATAAAATGATGCGAATGGATTTTAGCATGGCAACAGGGGAGAATGTCTATTCATAATCGACTCATTCCCTTTCTGTATAACCTTTGGCTACCAGCCGTGCCTTGAAAGTCTCTACTTTTCCATTTTCACCACTTTTCATCTTGAAGATCCATTTACATCCAATGGGCCTGAGATTTTCAGGTGGATCTACAAGTTCCCAGACAAAATTGGAATACATCGATTCTGTTTCCTTGTTCATGGCATCTTGTCATTTCCCATTTTCATGATCATTCATCGCCTCTTTAAAGGCTAATGGATCTTCCTTATTATTGTCAGACACTAGTACATGTTCCTCTAGTCCATAGCAAATAGGTTACCTTACAACTCTCCCACTACGATATTGAACCGGGGTTTCTTGAATAGGAATAATGGTTTGTCGTTTATCCGCTAATGATGAAGGTGGTCTGATCTCATCAGACGCTAATTCTTCAGGAACTACTTTGCTTCGAGGTTTGTAGTTTTCTATATAGTCGTGTTCAACAAAGGTGGCTTTTGTCGATACAAACATATTTTGATCATATTGACTATAAAAGTACTCACATCTAGCCTCTAGAGTATAGCCAACAAATATACACACTTCTGACCTTGAGTCTAACTTTTCAGTATTGGGTCTAAGAACGTGAGCCGGACACCCCCATATACGAAAATGACGCAAACTGGGTTTGGAGCCATTATATAACTTTAAAGGTGTCTTGCTTACAGACTTAAGAGGCATTATATTTAAAATGTAAGTTGTCATTTAAAAAGCATATCCCCAAAAAGTGAGTGGTTATAATGAGTAACTTAATATCGACCTAACCATATCCAATAAGGTTCAGTTTCTCTTTTCTGAAACACCATTTTGATGTGGCATTTCAGGTTCTGTGAGTTGGGATATGATGCCATATTCTAGCAGGTAATCTTTGAATTCTAAATCCAAGTATTCTCCACATCGATCTGATCGAAGTATTATTAATGATTTACCTAATTAGTTTTCAGCTTCAGCTTTGAAATCCTTAAATTTTCCAAAAGCTCAGACTTTCTATGCATTAGGTAAATATAACCATATCTTGAGTAATCGTCAGTAAAAGTGATGAAATACGCATACCCACTTCTAGCTTGTACATTGCTCGGTCCATAGATATCACTACATACTAGCTCAAGTGATTCCTTGGCTCTTTCGCCCAATCATAGTGAAATGTCTCTTCGTCATTTTATCCTTTAGACACAATTCACAAACAGGAATAGTTCCTACTTTTAGTTCTAAAAAAGCACCATACTTTGTTAACATGTTTAATCTATCAAAATTAATATGTTCCAACCTAAGATGTCATAGATATGTGTTATCATCACCATGAGAAACTCTTTGTCGTTTGTTACTTTTAGGATTTGCTACTTTAAATAATTCAGAATTATTTAAAGCGTGTTCAGTCGGTTTAAGCATATACAGTTCGTTCGATACTTTTGCATGAAAAATATTGAATCCATTGCTTGAGAAGAAGGGGGACTTCCATGCCCTTTATAGCTACCTAAAGGCAGGCTCAAAGACAAAAGAAGGAGATCCGAGCACAAATCCGTATGAAAATCGTATGACTTGAGAATTGGAATATGGGGGTGTTTTTAGATTGACTTTTTATTGTTATCTTCATAATATACTGCTATATATATTTTTGTAAATTTTGTTGACAAATCTTTTTATGATGAGTTCAAATTACAACGTATAATACTTGTTTAACTTCCAAATTTAAATTTCTATATATCTTGAATTATTGACTAAGTTATTGTTAAATGTCTAACCGTTTAATTCTGAATTATTTTTACTGAATAACACTTTGCATTTTTGTTGAACTTGATTAACTAAGTATGAGCAGGATTTGAGGCCGAAAATAGAATAACCAAGGGCGATTGTGGAATGAAGAGGGTCTACCACAACCAAACCCCATTCTTTTTTTAGTAAAGTTATATTATAAATTTTAAGGATGATTGTGGAATATGACTTGAACCCACGATCTCTAGGATATAGGTGTGGGGGCTTAACTAACTGTGTCAATCCAACTTGTCAAACCTCATTCTCGGTTGAGACACAACTTCAGCAGATCGAACCCCCATCTACGGAGGAGATAATGAGGGCAGAAAATGCCATTGCACTTCACGATGCCTACAATCACCCTATTCCACATGACTAAAGACCCAACCGAGCTTTTGGATATATTCAAGATGTCAATAGAGCTTCAAAGGACATCAACGTCCATAATGCAAAGTCTTTCCCCTCATCTTAGCCTCATCGGCTCCGGCATGGTACATATTATTAGGATTATGTCATAAAAATACGAGAATTTTATGTTCAATTGATGATTTTATTTTTGAATTATAATAAATTGATATTATTATATTTCATGTAAACATTCTTTTGTTAAAGTTAAAAGTGTTTAGTACTTGGTTGATGTATTATGAAGTTTAGCTTATAGCTATAGGGTACAAAGTAATAGTTTTTTGTGACTTGTAAATTATTGTTTTAAAGGTTAGTGAAGTTGGGCTCAATGACTTAATAAACTATAGTATAATAATTCTATCATGTAGAATGGTTTACTTTAGTCAATAGGTAGAGTAAAAAAATTATGATTCATTGATATTGTGTTATGTGAGAATGTTGAACTCATATTTAATAGTTTAGTCTTTTTTATTTGTTACGAATGAATTAGACGAGAAAGTTACACACTCACACTATGTCGTGAGAGAGTTATGAAACCCGAACTAGTATCATAGCACAATTCCTTAATAATGGCCTATAAAGAAGCATGATACGGGAATTGTTTTCTTTGAGTGAAGCCAAGTCAATCTAAAAGACTTGGAGTTCATGTCTTGATAACATTCTTCATTTTCTCTCAAGTTGACCGAACACTTCAAGAGAGAATAATTGGAGAGTGATTTTATTTTTGCCAGCCCACACACTCATATGTTTGGTTGACGAACTATATAAAGATCATTAGATTTAGGTTTTACAAGTAGAGCAAGAGTTCGTGGTTGGTGTGGATAAAAAAAGCTCTGTCTAAGTTGAGCTTATCGTCTCGTTTCGCTAGTTAAAGCTGTGGTCTTCTTGAGTGAATTGCGTGTGCTTAGAGTTGTGTTGACAGAGTTACTTCTTGCTGTGTGCCCGATGCCCAAAAGTCCGACTATTATTGACTTATCAGTTGATAGAATAGAAGGGGATTGTTCTGCTCCATAAAGGATTTGAAGATTACGCATCAATGTAATTCTCTTCATTTCTTTTCATGATCATAGTGGTGGTTATTTCTAAAGTTTTCAAGATCATGATCGTTTTGCTGCGGTCGTTCCTTCATATGCAACTAAAATCAGCCTCCATTTCATCATTTTCAAAGATTGGCAAGCTATTCGTCCACCAGTTCTTGAGGGGAAGGGATTAAAGGAAGCTCGACACTCACCTTCTCAATGTTAAACAAAGGAAAGATGAGAGTTTGCAGGACCATATGGTCAAGTTCAACTCTAAAGCTCTCAAAATAGAAAGAAATAACGACATCGCACTCATCGCCCCTCTTGGTTGGGCTGTGTGATGAAAAACTATTGTGGTCTCAAGCCAAGAAACTTCCGACGAGTTCTTCGAGCTACATGAGCGCGTCTGAGCTCCTGACAAATCATAATGGAGAGTAAGAGGTGGCACAACAATGAAAAGCCTTAAGAGGACAAGAAAGACTTCAACCAACGTCCAAGCAAGAGGAAAGGGCAGGAGGGGTCTAAGTCGACTGACCAGAACAAATTCAAACAGCTAAGAGACAAAAGGTTTGTTATCTTGACCCCACTCACCACACCTCGGGACAAAATGATCATGGAGATAAGAGATAAGGGGCTGCTTAAGTGGCTAGAATAGTTTAGGAAAACAGCTAAGTCCCAGATAGGGAGAGAGAACCCATGCGGGGAAAGAATCCTTAGGTGGAAAAGTGTACACTTCATTTTGAAGAATGACTTTGGTCTGTACATGAGACAATCTTACTCTCAACTAACATCTCGACACTATAAATATGGTTAATAATGGTATTCAAAAGGTATGCAACCGTCATTCACCTACCATTAATGTCTTCCAACCCTCACTCTAAAACTAACTTAAGCTTGGCAGGGTCATAAAGAGACCACTTTCCCTGCTTCGATTTTCTACTTACCTTCCCCTTTGCATGTTGGAGGCCAGTAAATCTACGGCTTATAGAAACACATTTCATCATTTATTCACACTTGAATCTTCGCAATTTTAATCTAGAGCCATTACTCTCTTCAGTTGGTGTTACAAATAGAATTGATAATAAATCTTATCTAATAATATTGTTTTCAAGTCAGATGAACCAAACTGTATCAACAATTATTATAAAACGTGAAAAGCAATTATCTCGCAATATAAATTTTGATATATTGATCCACTCATAAATCTGGGAAATCACATTTATTGTTAGATAATCAAAGTCCATGTTCCATAATGAAAACAACACTTAAGAAATGCCCACATGGTAACCAATGAATAAAAACTAGTTAATCAAATGAAAAAAAATAGAAGCAGCAAAAAATCTATGAAGGAAATAGATTCTCAAATCCTAGTAGATCGGTTGGTAGGAATATTGGTGGTGGTGGTGGTGTTTGTATTGTGAGACGTGGTGTCTGTGTTCATTCCAAGTGTGTTCTTCACCGCATCAGCTGCTCCTTGTGCAATTCCCTTCACTTGCTCCCCTGTCTGCACTCACACCAAGCATATATCATGTGATGTGGCTTTATGGTATGTTCAGTAATATTATGATGAGTTAGTCCTATATTTGATCTCGTATAAAATAAAAATTAATAAAAATATAGATTTTAGATTATGACAAGAATATATGATCTCATTTAAGGATGATGTTACATAACATAATTCTTATATGTCAGTCAAATCGCGCATTGTCTTGGAGGTAGAGTGAAAGTACGTGCCTGATGAAGGAAATTACTAGCTTGCTCCTTGAATTCAGTGGCAGTGTTTTGGGCAGATTGAGAAGCATTTGATGCCTTTTCTTTTGTTGACTGAGATGTGTTTGATGTTTGGTTCATAAACTCATCCTTCTTTATCTGAAATATGAATGTAATCCAAATATATTATTAATTTAGATAATATTAACATAAAATAAAAATCCATTATATATTCAGTATCCGACGTTTAATTAGAATCTGAAATTAAATCAAACAGTGGTACCTGAGCTTGACCAACAATATCACCTGCCTTAGACGCCATATCCTGACCTTGCCTCGCCATTTCTGAATCCTTTATTTTTTACTTCTACTGAATCAAATTAAACAAATTAGTGAATCAAAACATAATTTATTTATAGGATTCGCCACGTTCCTTGTATATTATTTTACTCCTATTTATGTGCATTTACCTACACATGGCATCTAAATGATAGGAATATATATTTTGGATTACGAATTTTTCAAACTGTTTGCTCAGTCAAATAAAAAATCGGTTTAAAATTATTCATATTACCAATCTATTATCACATATCTTTTTCTTTTAATGTTTTTTATGAAAGAGTATGAATGATTCCCAACTCCTCCAAATACCTTCTATTGCTTAAGAAAACTCTATGCATACGACACGTGCTCATCGTTTATGCAAAAACCATGTGGGACTATTACATAGGCTTAGTCATCGACTTCATCCCTCGATATGTCGAATATAGCAAAATCACTGCTGTTTCTAGGGTAAATAAAAAAAAGGTGCAGAGAAATATCAACCCAGCGCATGCCACGTGCCACAGACGTGTCCACTCGAGGGACACGTGTAAGTCAAGGATGGAAACTAGCAAAGTTATAAATTTCCGTGATAAATCCCTTGGTTTCTCACAATCAATCACATCAAGCAAAAAAACTGTAGTAAAGTACAGCTCTCTGTCAAAACAAACACATCCTTTTTTACAGTCCGATTTCGTAGAAGAAGAATGGCATCCCACAACCAGAGTTACAAGGCTGGTGAAACCAAAGGCCAAGCTGAGGTATTCTTATTATAAATTAGTATTTTCCATTTCTTTTGTGATTAATACCAAATTTTTATGTGAACGGTCTAACTACCTACTTAGTGCTACTAACTTTGTTGTTTACTGTAGGAGAAGACCAATCAGATGTTCGGCTCAATGGAAGAGAAGGGCCGAGAAGCGAGAGACAAGACCTCCGATACGGCCCAAACAGCCAAGGACAAGACCCAAGGCGCAGCCCAATCAACTAAAGACTGGACCAGTGACACCAAGGACCAGTCCGGCAGCTACATGTCGGACAAAGCCCGTACGGCTAAAGAGAAGGCGTCGGAGACAACGGAGGCGGCAAAACAAAAGGCATCAGAAGCGGCCCAGTCGGCGCGTGAGACAGCCCAGTCAGGGAAGGAGAAGACGGGTGGGATACTGCAGCAGACAGGAGAGAAAGTGAAGAGCGCGGCACAAGGTGCGACTGAAGCAGTGAAGCACACTCTTGGATTGGGAGAACAGCGTGATGAGGATGTGGATAACAAGCGTGATCCCCCAGCTTAATTCAGGGGTTAGTTTGTAAGAAGAGATTCATGTTGGAGTTTTCTCTTTCTGTACTGTTCCCTTTCGTTGTATTTCCTGTTTGAGTTGTAATTGTCCTTTTATTTTTGTAGTTTGCTTCTATGCATCCTCCCTTCTTTTAGCATGAAGGAGAGAAGGAAATGGGTAGGGTTTGTAGTTCTGGCTTTCGTGAAGCGAAATAATGCATTTTCTTCCTGTCTGGTCTATGAGTGTATCTGCAATTCGAAACCACGAAGCCTGTAGTAGGCGCATGCATAAACTGGAAAATCCTATTAACTACATGACTACTGTCTGGTCTGATGAAGATAAGGTATTAAAGGTATCCCCCCAAACTTCTGTAAGTTGTATTACCTGACACACAGGAGACTCAAAATCGCTGTATAATTATGGTGACTTGGTTGAACATGAAGAAGTAGATCTCAAGCGTATTTAAGTTAACAAAGATATACCAGATGTGGAATGAGTAATTTCATGTCTTAACAAGTACTTTATGTACGTTTTGGGGAAGTAGAAATAGTTCTGATCATAGATTAATACGCGAGGTGAGACAACATAATGTACGCCATGGAAACGAATAAAGTTTATACATTTGACACAAGAATCTCGAAAACTTCAATCACCGTCGGCTTTAATCGCAAATCTCAATCTATGTCCAAGTGGCACTTTGGATCTACGTATCAATACCTGTGACCCTGAACCGTTCGAACGCCGCCATCTACCTCGAACTCCTCTCACCGTGTGTTTTTCAAATCACATGAATATTGAGACTTTATAATTTTTCTTTGAACCGTTAACTAACAAAGAATGTATGAGCACTCAAAAGATCTTGAAAACGTTATTTTCTTTCTTCTTTCAATTTTCAAGCTAGAGAAAGTGAGAGGGTCAAGGATTTTTCTCCTCTCAACTAATAGTGTTGATTAACTATAATGATTTTTCTACTGATCAAACTCATGATATTAATTATTCAATTCCATTATAAAATTGTAATCAATGTCAATCATATTTTATATTACTTGATGTAATTATTTTTTACTTATTATTCATATTATTTGTAATCAATGTCAATCATATTTTATATTACTTGATGTAATTATTTTTTACTTATTATTCATATTATTTGATTTTTACCTATTATTCATATTATTTGATGTAATTATTTTTTACCTATTATTCAATTATTTAGTATGCATTATCCTCCATAATATAGTAATATGTACCATTAGGTCAATTACTCTCGACATAATCTTATTCTCTTTGATCAATTTTAATCATTTTCATTTATTTAGATTGTTCATCATGTTTCATTGAACAAGAGGGGACCTAATCCAAGATTCATACGGACTAGCACTCAAGACAGTCGGTGAAATATTGGTGTAGTATGAAATGGGTGTCGTCAGAACCCCAACGGATGAAGAGCAGTACCACTCTTCTAATCGATCAGAGTAAATCTAAGGCTCAATTGGGGAACTAGTTCACTAAAGGAAATAAAGAGTATTAGTCCAAAATTAGTAAATTGCACAGATTGCCAAATTTTATAGTGACCCAGTCTGAAAACAACAAAAATAATGATCTGACGAAAATACCCCTACTAACAAAAGGAACCTTAGTTCCCTCATGAAGCATCTATGCAAAAATTCACGAAGAAAAGTGAACTCTAGCCCCGAAGATCTCTCACGCGGTGACTAGACGTAGCTCCTTTCGAAACGACATGTCCGCTGTAAACACTAAGAGAAAAGCATCACAATATACAAGATTCACAAAATAAAAAGAATCGCGAAGGTCAAAACCAGATATGAGTTTTTTGTGCTTGCGATTTAGGCTTAATATGAATTTGATACCTGATTTTTCTTATATTTGTGATTGTTATAAATTTTTTGTGAGTTTATTTGAGTGTTTTTCATAAAACTCACTTAACATACCTATTTTAGGAGTTAACAGTTTGTCCATCTGTATTCTAGAGGTAAACTAGTGTATTTTCTAAATTCTGCAGATTTCTCGTACATAAAATTTGTTATGTGGTATATTACTATATACTATCTGTATATCTATGTACTTCATAATTATGTACTATGTAATTACATACTGTTTGGTAAGCAATCGTAATTTATTTATTGTTATTATTATTTTTTTGTAGTTAAATACAAGATGGTTAATAATTCATAGTTTGTTTTTATGATGCAGGTAAGTAAATAAAGAGAAAAAGTACAATCACTATAAATCGACGTCATCGTCAGTTGAAAGATGCATTACATGATATGTTTTTAAATAGATATGACAATATATGTGGTCAAGTTTATTATGTTAAAGAAAATGTACCGCCAAGTTTATTAACAATGTTAAAACTTTCATAATATATAGTTTTATACGCATAATATATTTGTAGAAATCATGATTCAAGTATCACAAAGATCACACATTTTAAAAAGAGAATTTTATATCAATCATTATAAAGTTAGTATAAAATTTTAAATCATTTCATTCCATCGTTTAATCATAAAATTATATCATTCATTCAAAATTTTATATAGTATATAGTCATATACCTGTAAAAACAATAATCCAAATATCATAAAGCTCACATAGCATATCCATCACTTGAAAAATATTTATGAAACATTATACATATCATTATAAAATTCATATATATCATCAGAAATTTACTATTCATCCCTTAAAATCATTTCAATCTATACTTTTATCATAAAAGAATATCATTCATTATAAAATTCATATATATCATCAGAAATTTACTATTCATCATCATATCAACAATATCTATCCCAATTGTCTTAGAAACTAAGTACATCAATATATATTATCAGTATATGTCATCTACTAACAGTATATAATAATATACTATCAGTACAAGAGTACATAGTAATATATATTATCAGTATGTATGAATATCATCTACAATTATATGCATATAGTATATAGTTATATCTATATGACAGTAGTTACGAAAATATACTGATAACAATATACACAAAAACTAAAAATGAAAAATTTTATATTTATGTCTCTGACTATAACCGAAAATTACAAAAAACATAAATAAAACTTAAAATCCCTAAATCTAAAATTAGATATGACATGCAAACACATACTCTTGAAAAATTTTCCAACAATGGTGTCAAAAAATTGAAACAAGTAACATAAGAAGAATGACGAACAAAACAAATTATTAACCTACAATTTCTGTTGAGAACAAACGAATTGAAGAAGAAAATGCAAATCGGAAAAGTTCAAAATTGAAGATTCTGATTGAAACCTATGAAACTTGTAAAATGAGTAATCTAACAAAAAATACAACTAAAACCAAAGAAGCCGTGAAGAAGAGAAAGAGAAACTTAAAACAAAAATAAATTATATTGAGAATATAATAATAAAACAACAAAAGCATATGAACTACTTCATATAAAGATTCTATTATTTCGACCATGTCTGCAAAATGGAGAAAAAATACCATTTCATAGAAGTACTAAAATAGACTAGATCCCTAATTTTCCCTAAATCTTGAATAAATCAGATCAGGCCGAACTGCAAAGGGTAAAGGTCAAATTTTTTTTGTCCCGTTTGTTTTTAATCAACCAATCTGAGCCACCAAATCTGTCTGGACATTCCAGATTGAACTTTTAGCAGTTGCTCAACAACCGTAGAGAATCCTTGTCCGCCTAATCCAATCATCTTAGAATTGGCATGTATATGAAGAAACAGTGTTAACACGAAGTCAATTAAAACAAAAATAAGATCTTGATGAACTAGTTGTGGATCAAGGATCCGTACTGGAGAATATAAATGATTGAAAATGGTATAAACGTCGAAAAAGTACATTGTTTTCCTCGTCGTAATTTGAGTATCAAAACTACATATAAAGCCTAAGAACCTTATAATATAAGAAAAATCAGTCTTTCACCTAGCTTCATTCACTCATGCCATCTCCTACTTCAACATCACTAATATTATCAACTGCATCCTCTTCATCTTCATCCTCATGTTGATCAGTTTCCATGGCATCTTCTGAGTCGTACTCATCACTTTCATCCTTGTCCTCATAAATAACTGGTATTATTGTCTCATTTTCATCCACGTCCTCATCGAAAACCTGACAAAGCACGATAAAATCATAAATAAACCGACAGCCAACATAATTCTGATTTGGTCTGTAGAATTTGACTTACTTCAACACCCCTATAAAGGAGGTCTAAGCTAGTTGATAGTTGAAGAGCTGATTCGAAAGTCGAAACTCTAGACTCAATAAGCTGCACATACAAAGAAAAATTCATAATGCAGTCAGAGACTATCGACAACACTCAACTAAATTATCAAGTGACAGATGTGCACATGTTGAAAATCCAAAATGCTTCTCAATGAGTTAAAAAAACTATCAGATCATATTGCTCCAAAACAACAAAAGTTAATATCAGGCGGGCTCAGATGATTCTTAATGAAGATATAAATGCTAGGAATCGCCTGATAAAATGTATATCTGAACTGAAAAATACTGAACAGAAACAACACAAATGAGCTCTTCCGCGTCAAATCATAGAAAACCATTACTGACCTGATATAAAGAGTTCAGAGCAAGTAAAGA
This sequence comes from Datisca glomerata, assembly GCA_003255025.1. NCBI lineage: Eukaryota > Viridiplantae > Streptophyta > Magnoliopsida > Cucurbitales > Datiscaceae > Datisca > Datisca glomerata. The sequence continues at coordinate 43,592 of QANY01011952.1, read as the reverse complement.
GGACTCCTGTGACATTATCCTGCTTGCATGTTGAAGTAGAAGATTTCTCAACCATGGAAGAGCACATGCAAGAATAGCTCCCCTGGAACGTTAATATGTACAAATGTCAAGCTTTAAGTTAGTACAAATTCCAAAAATGAGAAATGATGCAACTAACTAATAATTTCAAAAATGAATAGAAGTTAGTGTACACGGCAGAAATTTTAATTTGGTAAAGTATCAAGAGTAGAAGAAATCTTCATAGCATAGACTAATCGTGCTGGTAATGTTACCTTGACTGAATAATAGATATCAGAAAGTGTAAGAGCTTGAGAACATCAGCAGGATTGAGAAGAGAAATTGACTTCAATATAACCTGCAATCGAAGAATATGGCCTGCATATCATCACTCGTACTAGGCTATGTAGGTGGCTAATAATAGAAATGGTACTCATACCTTTTCATCTTTTGTATATAAACAATCTAGCATAAGGGACCGATCATCGGCATGTAGTGCTTGTCTGAGCAAAACATGAACAGAGTCGGCACTTGGAGGCATAGTAGGGACAGAAGGTTGTTCTTGCTCATGGATTTGGGACTTGTCATATTCTAGCAAGTTCAATCTTGCAAGCTTCTCTCCCATGGTTGGTTCACTGGTATCCTCATCAACAAGAACCCCATCTGCAGCTTCATCATTACCTACACCCATAAATGACCGGAGTACATCACGACTAGCATACACTGCTAATCTAGCACTCATTTCTCTTTTCAAATACAAGTCAGATGCTACCCAATGGAAGACAAAAGCCTTAGTAAGTGCTGATATCATCAATATCAACATTTATCTTTATACGCATATACACGATCTTTCCCGTGTATCTTTTGTACAGCATTAATCTTTACTCAGAAGTTGATCAAAATACAGCAACAAGATCAACTTCCAGAATTCTTGGCAATCTAGGATTTACCATACAAACCATACGGGAGGGGAAAGCAAGAATCGCTCCAAAGACTCTCAATTGAAGTATTCGTTATCAATAGCATCATAGCTATGATAAACTTCATGCTAGATGTTACAAAACAAGTCACTTCTTTTAAAGAATTTAGATAAGAACTAAGAGTTCAAACCAAATAACCATATCTCAACCTTTATCAAAAGAAACTGTCTCTCTCTCACTATCTGGATCAGCTGCTGCACGTTTCTTTTTGTCCTTCTTCTCCTTTTTCTCCTCCTTCTTCTCAACTGATGCTGCCTGTGTCTGTGACTCATCAAGACCTTCCAAAGTTTTAAGAAACTGTATTAGAAATTGTTACAGGCATAAGAAGATTAACAACTTCCACGCACTTATGTTATTATCTTAGGGGAGGGAACAATCTGATGATGTGATATTGTTCAGCACATCAGTTGGGGCATATGTTTATTGCCCCTTAAGGTAAGCAAGGAAAAATGATTATCATATACAGTGAATATGTCAGATCCTTTATATGATATTCCATAGAGAAATAAGACAATACAAGCTTTCTTAGCCACATATAAACCAAGCCAAAGTTCTAGACTCCAAAAAAAGCTAATTTAAATGCATCACTACATCCTGTAATCATTACAAGAAAAGAAAAGGTTCTAAAATATTATCTAAATTTGAAATGCTAATTTTAAAAGTTCTCTGTATTAGAAAGTATGCAATGTAAATAATTAATTCTGTGGTAGATTAAAACAAGGTGGGGATACATAGTACCAACATAACGAAATAGATGACATGAATCTGTCCACAAAGAAATGTGGATGCAATAATTACCAAGAGCATAAAAACAATAAAGTTGGTATAACTTCTAAGTCTAAGAAATCATGTGAATGGTTTGAAAGAATTTGGAGTAGAGCCTTGAGTCGAATAAAAATCATATAAGGACCCCTACCAATATCAATTATGTCTCTTGCACTTGAATGATCTGGATCAACTGCAGCTCGTTTTTTCTTCTTACTTTTCCTTTTCACTGATGAATCTGTTTTTCAGCAAAAGTCTGGTAGAATCAATTTCCAGTACGTAAACTAACAGTATTTTAGAGATTTGTTGAATGGAGGTGAATTGCTTTTATTTACTAAAACTCATGCTTATTACATAAGTTAATCAGACTACCCAACAAAACAAAATATATTAAAATATGTACACATAGGATTTCACTTGCAGAAAACATGTAAAACTACTTGACAGAACCGGGGATAAAGATGAGAATGACTTTTTCTAAAGAAAAATCAAGTGAGAAAGAATATGAAGAATGAACCACTCCGTTAGTCGTTCCCAGTAATTCTCTGCATACCTGTCGCACGGTCTGAAGGTAATGAGGATACGTTACAGGCAGCTGTTTTTGTAGTATCAACAGAACGCCGTAATGTGGTTCCAGATGCCCTACTTGAAGGGGCTGCTGCATTGTTCGGTGAATTTTCCGCTGTAGACATCTATCAGCAATGAAAATGAAATTGATATCAGAAAAAAAAACATTAAGAGCATAAACCACCCACCATCATTAAAAGAACTCAGAGCATAGAAATGGTGGTAGTAAAAGAAATATAGAAAGAAGAAAATGGACACGAGAGCAATTTTATGCTCATTTTGGGATAGAAATTCCAAATTCCAGTGGCTAACAATTTTTAGAATTGTTGTTTTCTGTAAGTGAAATCCTATCACTTGGGATAGTGATAAAATTTCAAATTTTCAAGAACGAGAATGGAAAAAAGTTGCAGGAATGCGAATTCACAAGTTTGGGAGCACGATTTTCAGCTCTCGTTTAGCCTTACCTATTCGGGGATCGTTTACGTTCAAAGTGAACAACTACAGCAAGTGAAATTACCAAGAATAAGGCTTGGAAGTTCAATTCGTTGAAAGAAAAGCAAATACGTCAACAATGAAAAGACTCTTAACGTAGCACAAAGCTTGGAGTTGGAGAAGTGGCGCCAAAAGTGGACTAGGGTTGTGGTTTAAGCAGATGGGGAAGGTTGACGACGAGGGCGGACATGGACTCGGCTTCCCTCAGCAGACAAGCCCACTATTATTAATGAGGATGAAGAGAGAGAAGAGGCAGACTGAGAAGGCAAAGAGGGAGCCATGAGCCACGAGGTGAGTGTTTAGGGTTTCAAAATTATTAAGTGCATCGGCACGTGAGTTGCACGTGCACGATTGGTAATAGCTTAAACATTTTGATATGAATCAAATGAAACAGAGTAGCTACACTAAGTGAGTAATTCTTTACTAGAAATCAACATGCAAGTTTGTTGTTTCAAAACAGGCTAAAAAAATCATCAACTATATTTATCACTTTACTAAAACAAGATAACAACGATAATCAATCAACTCCACTAAATCTCAACCATTTAATCACAACAACCTATTAACTGGAAAGAAAATATTTTGAAAGCACATCAAATTTACTAACACAAACTATGAAAGTACACAGATAAAAGTTCATCTCATACTGCATACAAAGATCAAAAGAACATCATCACTTTTTCGTTACCAGATCTAAAAACTCTAACTTCCACTCAACTATGATGAAGAAACTAATTGTTTCATTTAATTTGTATACTATATCAATTTAATAAAAAACTTTTCAAGATACACAACCGTATATAGAATATCAACTAAAAACCAAGGTTGATTATATATGGCAGTAAAAAGTGCATATGCTACAAATTAAACATTTGTTCGTAAAAACTTTGAGCAAGTGCTTACTTGCATATGCTGCAAAAAGTGACTTTTTTCACTGACTTCTATCATGAAACATTCAATTTAACATGGCATATGCTAATATATAAGACAGTATTCATACAACTTAATTAACACCCTTCAATGTAGCTAAAAATGCCAATATATTTATAAGCTAAAATCATGTGCAACAATTTGTAAAGGTGTACTAATATAATTTATAGGGTTAATTTTTTATACACGCCTTCAACTTTTATCAATTTTTAAGTAGATCCCCTCAACTTTAAGGTTTTTTTAATTTTTCCTTCAACTTTCATGAGCTATCAATTACATCCTTTTTATTAGATTTTTCATTTTCTACCCGTTAAATTGATCACGCCTAACACGTCACCAAAATTTGGATAAATTTACCCCCATTACAAAACGCACGTTTTGACTAATTATCAAAACACCTGCGAAGAAGAAGCACTCTTCTTTTGGAACTGGCAGAATACAAAATCGAAGGGGTTATTCTTCAAAACCCTTAAATCCCTAAAGCTACAGAAACAAAATCGTAGGTGCTTCGCGAAGAGGGTGAAATCGAAGAGGGGGGTGCATCGCAAAGAGGGCTTCTTCTACGCACATTCGCAGGGGGTTTTCTTCTTCGCAGGGGTTATTCTTCTTCGGGTGATTCGCGAGTAGTGCTTCTTCTGCAGAGGGGAGGGTTTCTGATTTTGATTCGCCAGCGGGTGATTTTGTTTCGCAGAGGGTTTGTTTTCTGATATTGTTTTGTTTCGTTTCGCAGAGGGTGATATTGTTTGTTTTGCAGATTTTATTTCTGATTTTACAGAGGGTGATGAGTTTTCTGAAAATTTTTATCAATTTCTTAGTGATAACTTTCATAATTTTCATTAACTCAGCCAAGTACCTCTCTGTTGTAACCTCTGTTTACTCTCGCAGGTCTTGGTTGATAATCAAGATTTTCTCAAGGAACTGCAGTGAGGAAGAGTATGTATAAATAAGTTTACTAAGGTTTCTTAGATAAATAAGTTGAGATCCTATATGTCAAATCTGTGGATAAGCTTGAGCAGATTGTGAGATTTATCTCCTGCGTGTTTTTAAATCAGGTGAGTTTGTTTAGATCCTAGCTACGTTTTGCATTGTCTTCTTCCTTTTCTGCAGATGCCCTGGCATTTGAATGTTGCCTAGTTGTTCTGTTTGTATTGTTTGCTATACATTATTATCTTCCTCACGTTATTGCTTTCTATTTGCTAGATTAATTTATTGAAAATTTGTTAAATCGATTGGTTGTTTCCATTTCAGTTTTCAGCTAGACTTAGAAAATTTCCCTACTTCACAATTGTGGATCATGTGTTTTATGGACTTTGTTTTACTGACTTTTATTTCTACAAATGGAGTTCTGAAATTATTCAACTATTTGTTTCTTGATCATAAGAGTTTATGGTTATCGTTGTTACTGTCTTTGTCTGAATTCTTCATGTAATTTGCTTTGCTTAGTTTTTGTGTGAATTTGGATCATGGTTGTTATCGACTTATTGTACTATCTTCTCTAAACAAAATGTGCAGGTAAGCACTCACTATATAAATTAGGGTTAATTTCACACACTCCTTCGACTATGGTCAATTTTTAAATAGATCCCCTCAACGTTAAATTCTTTCTAATTTCTACTTCAACTTTTATGTGCTATCAATTACACCCCTCTGTTAGATTTTCCATCTTCTAGCACGTGACCAAAATTTGGACAAATTTACCCTTCCCCATAATAAAACGCACGTTTTGACTGACTAAAAGAAATCAAAATGCCTGCGAAGAAGAAGCATCTTCTTCTGAAAGTGGCAGAATACAATAATACTTCATAGATCAACACAAGGTTTCGAAACTCAAAACACTTCAACATCGTCAAGTTACAGTGAGAACCATTTAAAACATTCGTAAGGAAGATTATAATGTATAGCAAACTAAGTTCTTACATTCTTTAAAATCTTTACACATCATGTTTATCATCTATTTAAGATTGTTGATATACGTCACTTCCAATTAATTCGTTATCTCAAATAGTCATTGCATAAAACTGATTAATAACATAATAGTGTAGATGTAAACTCCATTTGTAGAAATAAAAGCCAGTAAAAAGTCCATAAAACACATGATCCACAATTGTGAGGTAGGGAAATTTTCTAAGCGTCTAGTTGAAAACTGAAATGGGAAACAACCAATCGATTTAACAAATTTTCAAACAATTAATCTAGCAAATAGAAAGCAGTAACGTGAGAAAGATAATAATGTATAGCAAACTATACAAACAGAACAACTAGGCAACATTCAAATGCCAGGGCATCTGTAGAAAAGGAAGAAGACAATACAAAACATAGCTAGGATTTAAAGAAACTCACGTGATTTGAAAACACGCAGGAGATAAATCTCACAATCTACTCAATAACGTAAGGAAGATAATAATGTATAGCAAACTAAGTTCTTACATTCTTTAAAATCTTTACACATCATGTTTATCATCTATTTGGTTATAAATACAAATATACTGGTCAATCAAATTAAGCTCAACCGTAATCCAATGATTGTGATTCACATTCATTGGAAAGATAACCCTACCCGACTGTTCCCAACTCCTTCCAAAATTTATCTGCAAGCTGAGGACCAGGTACAAGAGCTGATCATCAACGTCAATATCCCAGCCCGCGGGATCTTGCTCAAACTCTGCCATTCGGCCAGAAAATTCTCCTGTAATGTCACGAGAAAAATATTTAATCCTCGAGGTCAATAAAAAATAGTCATGAAGACTACAGGAACTTTAGCGAGACTCGTGAAAGCCTCATGTAGTCTACCAGAGTCTACACGAGGTCCATGAAGGCCTCATGTAGTCTACACGAAGCCTCCATGAGGTCAGTGAAGACCTCGTGTAGTCTACATGAGGGAGCGTGAAGGCCTCGTGTAGTCCACACGAGGTCAGTGAAGGCCTCGTGTAGTCTACACGAAGTCTACACGAGGGAGCGTGAAGGCCTCGTGTAGTCTACACGAAGTTTACACGAGGCATGTAGGCTATGGTGTCCAGTTCATTAAATTCAAAAACAAATCATACTTGCTTGCAAAAGTAAATCACCAACACTGATTCTGATTTGAGGGTTGTGTTCTTGAAAATCTCTCCTCATGAGCTCCAGGATGCATCGATATGCTGCAATGTAATAAAGATTAGTTAAGATATTTATAATTATTTTAAATACCACATTAAAAAAGATTATAAATAACTTCTTACATCTAACTCAAGCCATTAATAGGGTGAATAGACTAGTTTCCTGAACCAGGGAAGGTCCACGGTGAAAAATTCAACGTCTACTTTCTCGTTCATATACAACGTAAGTATTGATCAAAGTTAGATATACAATTGGTTTACTACATGATGGTTACACGGACCTCATGTAGTTATCGTGTAGTCTACACGATGGTTACACTAATCTCATGTAACCATCGTATAGTCTACACGATGTCAATGTAATCATCGTGTAGTCTACACGATGTCAGTGTAATCATCATGAATATTATACGAAGAAGAAGTGTACACGAAAATTACAGAACTTACTTTGCCCTTATTACCTTCATTCTCTTCTTCTTTTTCTTCGACCTTTTCTTCTTTCTTTTTTCTTCTTCCTTCCGTTCCTTCTCTTCTTCTTCTTCCTTCCGTTCCTTCTCTTCTTCTTCTTCTTCCTTCTCTACCATCTCCTCTTATTCCTCCTTCTCTACCATATCTTTTTTCTTTTTTATCATTCTCTCCTTCTTCAGTTTTTTCAATTCCTTCTCAATCTCTGTATCATCTTCGTCGCTAGCCATCATCATGGTAAATCGAGGACAAAATGAGTAATCATCTGGCCTCGATGATACAAGATGATCCATCATTAATTTTAATTTGAGAAATTGCAAAGAAAATGTCTGATTGCATGGACATAATCTTTTTATCCATTGAAGTGATCTTTTGGTTCATTTCAATCAGACATTTCCTCACTCAATCTTCATGTCCACTGAACATTTTAGACACAACCTTCTTCTCCTTTGTTTTTTCAATGGCCTTTTCAGACCTCTTCCTCTTCTTCTTCTCCTCTTCCTTTTCAATGGCCTCCTCCTCTTCATTAGCCTCATCTCCTACTGGAAAGGGTGATGAAGGAGAAGTCAACTAAAAAACATGTAATATTAAGCAGATAAAATAGAAAAATATGACTACACGATGGTTACACGAATCTCGTATGGTCATCGTGTAGTCTATACGATGGTCACACGGACCTCATGTAATTATCGTGTAGACTACACGATGGTCACACGGACCTCATGTAACTATCGTGTAGACGACATGATGGTTACACGAACCTCGTTTAGTCATCGTGTACACTTGATATACGTCACTTCCAATTAATTCGTTATCTCAAATAGTCATTGCATAAAACTAATTAATAACACAATAGGGTAGATGTATACAAGAACATGACATTGATATGATCAAGAAACAAATAGTTGAATAATTTTAGAACTCCATTTGTAGAAATAAAAGTCAGTAAAACAAAGTCCATAAAACACATGATCCACAATTGTGAAGTAGGGAAATTTTCTAAGCGTCTAGCTGAAAGCTGAAATGGGAAACAACCAATCGATTTAACAAATTTTCAAACAATTAATCTAGCAAATAGAAAGCAATAACGTGAGGAAGATAATAATGTATAGCAAACTATACAAACAGAACAACTAGGCAACATTCAAATGCTAGGGCATTTGCAGAAAAGGAAGAAGACAATGCAAAACATAGCTAGGATCTAAACAAACTCACGTGATTTAAAAACACGCAGGAGATAAATCTCACAATCTACTCAATAACGTAAGGAAGATAATAATGTATAGCAAACTAAGTTCTTACATTCTTTAAAATCTTTACACATCATGTTTATCATCTATTTAAGATTGTTGATATACGTCACTTCCATTTAATTCGTTATCTCATATAGTCATTGCATAAAACTGATTAATAACATAATATGGTAGATGTATACAAGAACATGACATTGGTATGTCATTTTATCATTCTTACTAGATGATGTTCAATCCATTATAAATTAGTATCAGGGATAATCATGATTAGAAGACACTGTCATGTGGCTAAATTTGATTCTACTAACAAAAATGTCAACGTGAAGAAGGCACAAAATGGTTTCTTTGTATACTTGTAAGTAATTAATGAGATCATCAATTTAATGTTACATATTTTCATATAAATTATTGTAATGTTAATGTGGTTGTTTAAAACTAAAACAGTGCAAAAGAATGTGCTAAAATGAGGGCGGCAGGTGAAAAGATTAGTGGTCATGAGTAAATATGTTTAAACAAACATTACATTATAACAATTTGGAATTGATAAATTTTGATTGTAATTTAAGTGAGTTTCTGATATGCAGAAACGAAAAGATCTATCTTAAAAGTGGAAAAGTATGACGAATGAAGCAAAACTCAATTATTTGAAGAAAAATGAAATTCATGCCATTGAAAGCGGAGCGGAACAACTCGATCTTAGTCATCCGAGAAGGCCTTCCTTTAAACGGAAGTTGCTCACATGGTGTACACCCGAGAAATTTGTGGATCGTGTTGTAAATATCGATGAGGGGAAGAGGAGAGCGGTCGTGGAGATGGGATTTGGAGGGTTGTTGGATATTAAATGCCACAAGCTGAAGAGAAACTTCTTGCAGCAACTATTAGGTTGTTTCGATCCAGCCACATGCACGTTGAATGTCCATGGGTCGACATTCAAAGTCACCATAAATGATGTGACTTTTATACTGGACATCTTTGACGGTGGGCAGGAGATTAAATTCGATGGTGATGTGACTGAGATAAAAGACCTAAAGGCGAAGTGGGTGAACGCCAAAGGTGATATTCTGGTGAGCACTTTTGTCGAAATTCTTGATTGATGAGTTTGATGGTGACTGTTGGAGGTAAGCCTTTCCGTTGTACGCTGTCGGGGTTTTGTTATCTCCTCGATCAAAACCAATCGTCAATCATTCATGGTTGCACGTTGTGAAGTCACCCCCGACCATCCAACTGAAGAATTGGACTTCTACTTATTTTAAAGATTTTGTGGATGGTGTCACGAGGTATCAAAACAACCACTAACATAGCATTACTGGATGCTTGTTATTTATACATGTTATATATTTAGTGTACATTGGTATTACTTTTATACTTTTATGTTCTTGTTCAAACACTCACCCATTTACCATTTCTGAGAAATTCGGCGAGTAATAAATTTCGAAGAGGGATATTAGTATTTTTAAGGGCTCCTTTAATTATGTAATTGAGATTTTCCTGATTCTTCTAGACTTGTTCATTTGTGGCTGTCAATATTGAATTTGTTGAGGTGTATGATAGTTTTGGTGAATATTAAAAAATTAGAGCATCTTGTTTTCTGCTTTATTTTAGTTGGGAACTTTTAGTTATGTAATTGTGATTTTTTTATTTTCGTGGATCTACTCATTTGTGGTTGTTATTATTGAATTTGTTGAGGTGTATGATAGTTTGGTGAATGTTCAAACCTTATAGCTCTATTTTCAGTTTTGTTTTAGTTTGGAGTTAGGCTTCTTTTAGTTATGTAATTGGAAATTTTCTAATTGTCCTGGATTTGCTCATTTATGGCTGTCATTGATGAATATGTTGAGGTGTATGATGGTTTGTTAAATATTGAGAATATTTTTATAGGAGTATAAATCGCACAATCTTCGGTGTAATATTTTGTTGAAGATCGTCAACCATCCTTGGAACATCTCATATGATAAGTTACAAGATAGCGCTAATCGATTTTATAATATGAACTCATCTATCTCGGAGACCCGACTACCATTAAAGACAGGTCCTACTTTAAAACAAATGCTTGAGAAGAGGAAAAAAATGAAGGGATAGACAGCATTGTATTACATTAATCTGTCCTATTTTTTGATGTTCTTGTTCAAGCATTCACTTGTCTTCCATTTCTAAGAAATTCGGTGCCCTAGAGGTTATTGAAGAAGACAATAACGATGGTGCAATAAATTTTAAGGAGGGATATCTTCGTACCCTTCAAAATTTATTGCCCCGTCGTTATTGTCTTTTTCAATAACCTCTAGCTCATCGAATTTCTTAGAAATGGCAAATGGATGAGTTTTGGATAGAATTTGGATCATAGGCATGTCTTGGTCGAGCATCTCTCCAAGTAGACATTATTGTGTCATCTTTTCTATATGATTATTGTGTATAGTGAAGATAAATAGATTTTTGTAATTTATTGTGTACTTATGATGGTAAACAGATTTTGTATATTATTATGTACAACTATAAATAAAAAAAGTTTTTGTAAGTTATCGTGTACAGTGATGATAAATAAATATTGCAGAATTGTTTTGTACAGTTATAAATTAGCAGATTTTACAGAATTATTGTGTATCGTTATAAATAAGCAGGTTTATAAATATTCGTACATTAACATTCTCAAAAAACTATGAAAGCAAGTTAATACTAAAATGTACATTTACTGTGGCAGGGATACGAAAAATTATACCAGTATGGGATATTTGTGTTGTACAGAGGGTACCTACCTTATGCGTTGAATGGTGGTAGCTATGCAGATGGGTCGAATGGGTACGCACCTTGCACATTGAATAGGGACGCACCTCGTCCGGAGACTCATGTCGCGTTTGCACCTTGCACGTTAGATGGTGCAGGATCATCATTATTATCGTCTGGCATCGTGGCATGCACATCGTTCGGTAATTCTGGACATGTCTGTTTGGTATGTCCAGTGTTCTTATAATGGTCACATCGATGAGTGGTTGGTCGTGCTTTACTCAAGCTAGCACATGGGCTGCCCTTCGTCTTCACAATTATCGTGTCTTCAACGGGGCCTCTTTTAATCTTTACATCCCCGTGCTTCACATCATGCTCATTGGCGACCTTCTCATTCCACAAGGTCTCATATTTTGCACAAAGAATCATAATCTCCACTTTGGCTCGAGTCGACCATTCATTTGACTTTGACGCAAAGTGAGCAAGTCTTTTGGTAGCTAGTTGGATCGAATCGTACCAAAGCAATATTGTCTCATCTGTATCCAGATGAGAATGGCTTGACCCAGTTGATAGTATATTACTCTTCACAGTGATCCGCCACTGGTCTAGTATGCACGTGTTTGGGATCTGTTGCATATGTTCTACTTCATAATAATAAACATACGACGACAGGGTATCCCCACTAATTCAAACTTGCCACAACTACACTTGAGCGTATCAAGTTTTTGGTCTTGTGTCACTATGTATGAGTCATTCGGCACCCCAAACTCGACCAACGAATAATTTTGAGCCTCCCCGTCATGCGTCAGAGCACAAACTATAAACGATGTTTCACCCAAGATCTCCTTATGCACATGTTTAAACAATTTTTGTGTGAACACATTTGCCACGTGTTGCTCTAACGCACGCAAGTGAGTCTGAAGCGCAGGGATTTCATTTGTCAACTTGAAATCGTCCAACGTCTCCTCGTGTCAAATACGTGCCAACATCCGATCGAATCGTAGCATGAATTCAAATGTTTAGATCAACGTTCAACGAATTGGTAGATATATGTGTTCATACATTCAGATCATTGCATCGTTCTCATGAAAGCAAAGAATTTTCCATGTTGGAAGGCATCTGCCCAACTTTCGCGCTTCGCATACATCCATTGTACCCATTTATTTTTCCTAAGGTTGAAACACTCTATCAAACGATCTCATTCCACTTCGAATTTCTCTTCACTAAATACGTCAAACATGACTCTCTTGAATGCCTGTAGAAAATCCGGGTTATACACATTTGATTGGGCATTTATTCGAGATGCCATGCACAAAGTTGATGGTTGCAATTGGGGAGGATCGTCTTGATTGCTTTACGCATTGCCTTACCGCCATCTGTAATGACTGATTGAGGCATCTTGTTTTTCATGGCATCCAAGAAAGTCCTCAACACTCATTGATAGATTTCCACAGTCTCATCAACCAATAATGCATAACCAAATACCGTGGTCTTGTAGTGATTGTTCATGCCAAGGAAAATCACGAGCGATTTCTTTTATGCATTTGTCCTGTAGGTTGTATCGACCGTCAATGCATCACCGAAACAGTGATAATCAACTTGGCACGTCGAGTCTGCCCAGAACAAATTCGCTAGATAATTATCTGTGTCGATGTTGTATTTGTAATACATATCTGGATCCATCTCTAAGTTTACAGCAAAAAAAGCAATAGTTGCTTCTGAATCAGTTTCTATGACCTGCATTTTTCGCTGCTTCTCCATCTTATTGTAGAGATTCATTCGTAAGAACCGGTAACCACCTACTCGGTCGACCATGTAATCAAACACTTGGCTTAGTCGTACACCAACATTGTATAATCTTGTTGCCTGGGCCATTTCCGCTTCATTCACTGCTCTATTGGATCGAAGAAAGGCACGTCTTGTGATGAGGGGGTGGGATGGTTGTGCTTAGCTTCAAAATCTTTAACGACCCATTTTTTCATCTTCTTATCCAAGTTCACCCTAAAATAAGCACGACAATCCACCATTGTCAAGCATCTTGGTTCTCGCTTGGTGTCCTCTCTACCCGTAATTTTTCCCCTGAATTCCTTCTTTTGAGCAAACCCATCTTCGTAGCACAATTTCTCCATCTATGTTCTCGTGTTTATCATTTTTCCCTACACTGGACCCGACATCGGCTGCATATGTATAGTAAAAATCTTCGGCCTCTTGTAACGTATCAAAATTTTCACCAATGACATCCTCATTTTGCAAGTTTGCTAATGTGGATGAACCCGGTCGTGTACTCCTCTCATCCGGGTTTATGGATACTTCATGACGACTCATCTTTGAAGATACTTAATCTTAAAAAAAATTATATAAAACTAAACATCAGGATGATTCATATTTTAATATGCTTAATCTTAAAAAAATTAAGAAAATTAAACAAACATTACCTTTTCGGTGTAGCCGATCACTTAGTTGGAGTTGAAAATTGGATAATCCAAACAAAGAAAATGAAGGAGCAAGTGTATTTGAAGTTTAGAGCACTTGAAAATTAGTGAGAATGTGTTTAGTTGAGTGAACATATGATTTTTAAGGATGGTTTACGAATAGTAATTACCTCTAGTAATTACACAACCACCACACACCACCAACAAATAAAAAAATCAAACTAGGCGATGAGGACCCAAACGCTACTTTGGTGTTCCTAATCGCATCATGGTCGTCTTCATCATTATTAACTAAATCTTCACCAGTGTATTCATCTTCACCAACTTCAACATCATCACTATCATGCATGCTTGCTTAAGTTTCATACATGTGCAGGCGTCTATGCAACTTCACCTACAAGTGTACATGTTCAATATATATTGATTTCAAACTAAAAAATAAAAAGGGAAAGATCGTAAGTTTACAATTTTCTTATCCTTTTTTCATTGATGCTTTGACCTTTATCATTGCCTTCATCATCGCCTCACGCGTGCTCAACATTTTCTCGATTAACAACATGTTGAGACCACCAATCATGTGCATCATGCCTGTCGTGCATGCCCCTGGCACCTGCATTATCCGAATTGCATATTAATATGTGTTGAATGACTAAATAATAAACATTAACATCATGATTCACATAATAAACTTCAGCAAATGGAAGACCCCGGACTGGAACATCATTTGGAATGTCAACCAACTCACTACCACCATCTCGGAGTGTTAACTGAATCTGCCACAATGGTAGTGGGATGTCAGCCACTCTTATATCATCAACGGTCGCTCTAGCTGACCCTGATGCTCCTCATACTGATGTGGTTGTTGCGGTTGCTGGTGTTGCTGCCTATACATAGTAGATTATAAAATTACATTGTATAACAATACAAGTAATCTCCTATATTTAAAAATCACTTAGAGACGTTTAGATCCTGTGAAGATGAAGATGCCCAATCATAGTTATAAGACAACCATTTTTCCTTAAATTCATCATAAGTATCTTCGCTATCGCCATCTACATCAACGATAAAGTGTGTCACTCTAAAACCTGGAACACTACCAAATAGATCCTCTCTGGTGAATGGTTAGTCACATAACATTGAACTTTGGGGTCTATATGGGATGTACGGCGCATCGGTTCCCATACTCTGTCGTGAGACGCACTCACCCAAGTACCGTGCTCTTCCAGCAGGTCCTTATAGCAAGATTCTCATGGTGGTATGAGGTTTATTGTCGATGCAATAGTCTAGCAAGCTTGTACGTTGTCCCCAAGGGTTCCAATTGATCTGTAAGTTCAAAAATAAATAGTTTGTCAGTAAAACATTATCCATACTCAGGGAAGTAGACAAGATCAGAATTGATATAATAAAACACATACCTCATTGGGCCTCACATTTTGAAGTTTAACACGAAATTCTTTTAGGCAATGACAAACATCCCTTGTTCCCGACTCAATGTCTATCCAACGTGCTGCTCTTGGGAACTTATTTGGACCACCCAATGGTCTGCTCAGTGCCAAACACGGGAAGTACTCACAAGCTCATACCTCTCATGCTCTCCCAAAACCCTTTGTCCCTACACTTTTACCGTGGCATAAAACGTCCATTTTGCAATAAAATACGGACAATGCCGAAACACCCCAATTATACTTCTGCATCTCATCTATTTTCTATAGGCTGGGGAGGAAGTAAAAATAAACTTATTGCTCTTGTCATAAAAAATTAGTCTACCCAAGAGCACCAGAAGAAAGACTCTTATCAAAATGTCCTCCTGTTTAGGAGTAGTACACTCTTACCTAACATAATTATCAAATATCCATTGATAGCTAACTTTTTTTCTCCAACCTTCGACAACAATTTGCCAACTAGCTTTTGCAAAGCTTTCTTGTTCTTGTAGAGTTCCAAATCATAGTCTAGTTGCCGCCCATCGACTTTTAGGCCAGTTATCGCAGCAAAGTCCAATGGGGTCATTGTATTTTCACCTACTTCATCTATATGAAAGGTGTGGATTTTATCCTACCATTTTTCGGCCAAACTTTTCAATAGTTAGCGATCAATGCCCCTTTTTCAATATACTTATCAAATAACTAAATCAGTAAGCATCGACATTCCTTCTCACATTTTCAGGAAGTCTATTGTACCATCGAGCTACTAGTGTAGTGTTCCCAAAACCACAAATACAAAGATCATAGAACTCAGCCTAAAAAACCAAAATGTAAGTATGACTCAGAGAAAAATGTGTGTAGAGAAAAATGTACTATAATCCCTATTGTTACATTTCGTCGAACACCTTACGGGCAATAAACATACTCCATGATTTTTCATCCAAAACATATATCGTAACCAATAATCATACAATTTAAGAAGCATCACATAAAAACACTCAGTTTTCAAAATGATTCAAGTATATATTTGGTGTTTTAACAATATAACACATAACAACCAAATTTTTTGTTAAAAAAACTTACATTTGATCTTTGGATGGGATATAGCATTTTATCGAATATGTTACGGGCATTCATATAAATATAGTATAAACCTCAATATGGAATTTTATCAAACACCTTACGGACAATGAAAAAATACACCATATAATTCATTATGGCATTTCGTCGAACACTTTTCGAATAATTCATATATTTCTACTAACAACCATACATTTCTATAATTGTCACATAAAAAAACACCCAATTTGCAGAACGAATCAAGCATACATTAGGTGTTTTAACAATATAACACATAAAATTCAAAATCTTTAAAGAAAATCTTACATCTTGTTTTCTTGGGTGAGATATATGGTCCGTTGGAGCAATATGAAGAATAGGGCTACTAAGATTTTGATTCTTTGGATGAAATCTTTTCACCCCATAACCGACGGCATCGTACGGCTCTTTTGAAATGCTCAAACTCGAACATGGTTGCGTCGTTACACTCAATGTTCTCTTTGTAACTTTATGCTTTCATCTAGCCATTATTGGTTAAAAAATACAATATTAGAAGGATATGAGGTTTGGGGTCGCAGGTTGGTGGGATTTGGCTCGGGTTTGGCGCGGGTTTTGTCTCGTGTGTTGCAAAGGATGTGTTCAATGAGAGATTGAGGGTTTGACTCATGTTTTGCAACGGATTTGGATCACTTTTGAGGATTTTGGGTTATAAAGAAAGATGAAGATGGAGATGAAGAAGAAGGAGAATAGGGTTTGAGTGAAGAGAAATGAAGTGTTGAGAGAGAGAGGGAATGGTGGGTATCGATTTTTTAAGAATAAGGGGAAGGGGTTCTTTTAATGTTGGGGTTAATTTTGATAAGAAATAAGGTTAGATTTGAAAATTAATTTTATAGGTATTAATTAAATAAAACGTAAAGGGTTATTTTCAAAAAAATTATCAAGTTATTATTATAAAATAGAGGGTTAAATTTCAAATTTCAATATTTAATTTCAAACTTTTTAGTGGATATGTTCAATTCAACAGTAGAATCCGAACATAAGGGTTATACATGTTTGTCAAACTGATAAATAGTATTACCGATCATGATAACATCACGACATATAATTATATTTTGTGAAAACACATCTCGCTCGATACTTGTCACAAAAGCACAACAACATTATCAATGACAACTTTTATCGAGTTTATAATTAAGTGTTCAACTGTTTCGGGAATTCTTAATTAATCCAATCTAATTTCACATAATAAATGAGTATCATGAATGTTTGCATTGAAATAATGAATTTTTTTCTATTTTATCAACGATTATCCCGGTGTACGGTAAATAATTATAAAAATATCAATTTTAAGAAAAATTATGAAGAATGGCGATTAGAGCCAGATAAATGGCGATTAGGCAAAAAACAATTTAGTAGGCAGAATGGCGACCGCCTATTTATACATGGCATTTGGGAACTGAAACAGGCAATTGGAAGCAAAAAATAATAAGCGTTTGTCTTTGACTATGCGATTAGCACCTTCAGGATGTTATTTAGGGGCTAAAAATAGGCGATTCACCTATTAGGTATGATGATTAGGTTTTAGGTGTTTACCAAATACGTAGTCGTGTAGAACAAATTCTTCAAGGGTTCACCGAAATTTAAAAATTCATTTTTTGTGAACCACATCACGTAATTGGTGAACCCCACTACGTATTTGGTGAACCCCTCTAAAATTTATTATTTTGTACGTATTTGGTGAACCTCACTACATAATTGGTGAACCCCACTACGTAATTGGTGAACCCCACTACATATTTGGTGAACCCTAGTATGCATTTCGTTAACCCCTATAAGAATTATTATTTTGTACATATTTGGTGAACCCTAGTATGTATTTAGTGAACCATTCTAAAACTTATTATTTTGTACATATTTGGTGAACCCTGGTACGTAATTGGTGAACCCTAGTACGTATTTGGTGAACCCTCCAAGAGTTATTATTTTGTACGTATTTGGTGAGCCTCATTACATAATTGGTTAACCACACTACATATTTGGTGAACCCCAGTACGTATTTGGTGAACCCCTCCAAGAATTATTATTTTATACATATTTGGTGAACTCCATTACGTATTTGGTGAATCCCTTCAAGAATTATTATTTTGTACATATTTGTTGAATCCCACTACGTAATTGGTGAACTCTACTACGTATTTGGTGAACCTTAGTACGTATTTGGTGAACCTCTCTCAGAATTATTATTTTGTACATATTGTGTGAACCCCACTATGTAATTATTGAATTGTAGCACGTATTTGGTTAACCCCTCCAATAATTATTATTTTGTACGTATTTTATGAGCCCCACTACGTAACTGGTGAACCCCACTACGTAATTGGTGAACCATAATACGTTTTTGGTGAATCCCTCCAAGAATTATTATTTTGTACATATTTGGTGAATCTCACTACGTAATTGGTGAACCTCACTACGTAATTGGTGAACCTCGGTACGTAATTGGTGAACTCCAATACGTATTTAGTGAACCCCTACAATTATTATTTTGTATGTATTTGGTGAACCCCACTACGTATTTGATGAATCCTAGTACGTATTTGGTGACCCTAGTACTTATTTAGTTTGGAAAGTCATTGTAAGAAAATACCAGTTTTTTACAAGGTATTTTGTCAATCATCTACCACTGTTTGACAAAATTGTGATGAGATGATTTTACAGTTATTTTTATTAACATTAAAATTAAAATTTTAATACTAATTAAATTTTTTAAATTAAAATTTCAATGTCAAATTTTATCATTAATTTTAATTATTTTTATTAATATTTAAATAAATTAATAATGCTAAACTAAGCTTTACTAGTAGGTATTGATGATATCCTTAATTTGATAAAATCTTACCTTAAACCTTATTTTGCTGATATTAAGGGATGAGATTCAATCATTAACTACCCCCGTGATTTAATTGATAAAAAAATCAAGGAAAATCAAATTTGAATTTGAATCATTAATTATCGGTGATTTATTTAATAAAAAACTCATGCAAAATCATTAATTACCGGTGATTTATTTTTTTTACAGTGATTTTACCGGTGATTTAATGTTAAAATTTCACTTCAAAATGTTTTTTAGATAATATATAACTAAAAGGGTATTTAAGTAATTTATTATTATCCACACAAATGTACAACAAAAGTTAACATATACCAAGCATAACAATCTAAAGAGGAATAATTTTCGGTATTCAGTCACGTCCGCAGAAAAGAAAGATAATTAAAGCAAATGTCACGATAGCATTATGAGGATAGTTGAATTTACCATGTTGGCAGATCTGAAGAAGTTAATATGGAGTTACTCGCCTGGTCAAGTAGCCAAAGTATAAAAGTCACATAGAAAGTCACGCAAGCTAGAAAAGCCAATCAAGGGAAGAAGAAGGAATTATCGTCGTGGCAGAGCTGGCAACAATCATCACGATCGTCAGATTCGCCACACTACATCCAACAGTTCAAAATTAAAATATTGTTAATATCGATAAGCAAGACTCATTCATCCATCTAAAAGACGAAGCAAATCTTAGAGGATAAGCTCAATCTTGAAAAATATTCTGTTTATTCTCGATTTATTTCGGGAATTTGGTTGTAATACAATCCTATAAACACATGGCGAATTGTGAATTAAAAGATCATTGAATACAAGCCAGTGAAATTTACTCACTTTCATGTTTAATTTCTCCGCTCTCATTACTTTCTAGTGTAAGGGAAAAATTCCTTAACATTTTTTGTGCTTTCATTGAAAGTCGAGAGAAAACGCTCGAGAAGCCCACCTAAAAACACTAAACATGCCTAGAACTAGATCCAACACAGCCTATAATGAAGACAATGAAGCCAGAAACACTAATGAACAAACAGATCAACTAACCCCTACCAGCGGAGATACTCCAGACACATCTGACTGGGATGCGAGAGATGGAAGAACGGAACGCAGAAACGTAATGCAATGCGTGGAGAGCTATGCAAGAAAATATCTATGCTCTTCAATAAGAGATGACTCGGACGCGTGATGAGGTCAGCCAAAGATCAAATAATGAAGAATAGGACATCCGTTCGGAGAACAACAGGAGAGAGGTAAGACAGGAAAACTATAAGAACAACAGGAATGTGCAATGAGAAGAAGGGGAAATTCAGTCTCAGAACTGAGAAAAGAAGGTTGCAGAGGAGATGCGCCAGTCCATAATTATCAACAAGGAAGCTGTGGAAGAATTACTGGAACAAAAGATGCTGAAGATGAGGAATCTGGGGAGTACTGGAAAAAGTGACATTGAATCTCTCACTCGTACCCCGTTGAGCCTAGAGATTCTAGCGGCTCCTATACCTAAGATTTTTGTGGCTCCAAAGTTGAAGTGTTATAAAGGGAAAATGGATCTAGCGGATCATCTCCATCATTTCAGGCTAATAATGGCACTATATCAGTATGAGGATGAGCTAATGTGCAGAATTTTCCCAACCAATCTAGATGGAACAACCTTAAAATGGTATCATTCGCTCCTTGTCCATTTGATTACAAAGTTTGATGTTATGTCTTCTGTCTTCCTGGAACAATACTCCACATATCGAGCAATAATGGAAGACACGGAGTAGCTCCTCCCGATCATGAACAAGGAAGGAAAATCCTTATGGGAGTACACCTACAGATTCAAAGACAAAATGGTGAAGGTTGAAAACTGTGATGATCGAATGGCCATACTAGCTTTTAGAAGAGGGTTAGGACCAAACTCGCCCTTGTTTAAAGACTTGTCCATAACAAAATCTTTATCTATGGTAGATACTTTCCAACAAGCTCAGACTTATATCACACTAGAAGAAGAAAAGAAGAGTCTATCGAAAGCAAATGAATGAAAAAAGGATGAATCGCAGAAGTGAGAAAGGAATTCTAGATCAGAAATGAAGAAAACCGATAGAACAGACAAAGACGGCGAAAGAGGTGGAAAATGGCAAAGGGCAGAGTACCAAAGACAAGACTCGAGTAGAGTACGTCCAAGGATAAGGTCTACACGCCATTGACCCTCCTAGTAAATCAGTTCCTTGAATAGATTTAAGATAAGCCATGGTTAAAAAGGCCAACACCACTTATAAAGGAACCAAACTAGATAGATAAGGATAAGTATTGTTATTTCCATAGAAGCAGCGGACATTACACCACAGATTTCTTCCAAATCAAAGATTATATTGAAGAACTTATAAAAGATGGATATTTGTGACGGTTTGTGAAAAGAGAATAGTAGGAACGTGAGGAAGAGAAAGAAGACCATGGCGATGAAAAATGTGACAACGGGAAAAAATCACTTCGCATTATTGTCAACATTATCATTACACTGACGGAGCAAGAGGGAACAATAAGGAAGGAAAGGAAGTAGTACTATAAGAAGTCAATGTTGGAGAAGCGCATGGAGAAGCGCTCATCTGATAACGAGAATCTCCCACTTATATTTGATGATCTAGATCTCAAACATGAGGGACGTCTTAATGACGCACTTGTCATTTTGATACAGGTCGGTAATTACCTCTTGAGAAGAGTTCTGGTAGATGATGGAAATGCGATTAACATATTGTACCGGACCACGTTAGAAAATATGTCAATGGGAGATCGCAACCATTAATAGGTTTTAATGGCGTTATCGGTTACTTGGAGGGGATCCTTACTCTCCCTGTAAGAGCTGAACCTTTTAATCATATGAATGAGTTTGTAATTCTCGATACTTTATCCCCGTACAATTCCATTCTAGGAAGAACGTGGCTGCATAAGATGCGTCAACCTTCTACCAAGTATTAAACTACCTCTCACTGGATGGAATCAAGACCATCAAAGGAGACCAGGCTTCAGCCCGTATTTGTCTTGTGACTGTATTAGAGTCAGCAAAGAAAAAGTGTACAGAAGAAGCAAAACTCAGACAACCAACGAAAGTAACTTAATAGCAATTAAAGGATGACGGGTCAGACGGCCTGAGGTACGAGGCTGGGGAACAGACAGAGTTGGTGTGCTTAGAACAAAGAACATAGAAAATGACAAATATCGGCACCTACCTCAAACAACCAAAACAGACAAGTTGATTGACTTTCTACAAAAGAACAAAAAACTTTTTGCCACTACTGCACGGGAAATGCCAGGAATTCCAGAAGAGATTATATCCCACAAACTGAACACAAATCCAGCAGTAAAACCAATAAAACAGAAGAAGAGGTGTTTCCCATTGGAACAGAATAAAGCAATAAAGGAAGAAGTAGATAAGCTACTAAATGCAGGATTCATTAGAGAAGTTGACTATCTGGAGTGGCTGGCCAATATGGTGATCGTACGAAAAAAGAATGGTAAATGAAGAATCTGTATGGACTTCACCGACCTAAATAAAGCTTATCCAAAGGATGACTATCCGCTGCTCATAATTGATCAAATGATAGGCACCACGTCTGGACATAAGCTCCTCAGCTTTATAGACGCCTACTCTAGATATAACCAGGTGAAATTGTTTCAACCTGACCAAGAAATACTTCTCTTGTTACTGAATATGGCATCTATTGTTATAATGTAATGCCCTTTTGAGTTGAAAAATGCAGGAGCTACATACCAGAGGTTGGTGAACAAAGCATTCCATGATCAAATTGAAAGAAATATGGAGGTAAACGTGGAGGACATCTTAGTGAAAAGCAAAAAATGAGAAAACGATATCCAAGATCTCGAGGAGACTTTCTCAGTCCTAAGAAAAATTCAATGAGGCTGAATCTGGAGAAGTGCACTTTTAGTGTCGCTGCAGGGAAGTTCCTCGCCCACTTAATAACCCAACGAGGGATAGAAGTTAACCCAGATCAAGTGAAGGTTATAATGGAGATGAAGTCCCCAAGGAATAAAAAATTTCAAGGACTAACCGGAAGACTCGCGGCACTCAATAGATTTATTTCCAGAAACAGATAAATGCAAGCCGTTCTTTGATAAACTAAGGAAGAGCTCTATAGACAAATGGGATGAAAAGTGTGAAGAGGCCTTCAACTGAATCAAATAGTACTTCATAACTCCCTCAATACTCTCGAAACCAATGCCTGGTAAGCAACCCCTCTTATATGTTGTAGTTTCAGAAACAATTGTAAGTGTCGTACTCATTAGAGAAGAAGAAAAGAAATAGAAGCCCATATACTTTATCAGCAAAGACTTAGTAGTGGCAGAGAGAATATATAAAAAGATGGAAAATTAGTACTGGTAATCGTGACTGCTTCTAGAAAGCTAAAACCTTATTTTCAGGGACACAATATTAAGGTATTGACAGACACGCTTGTTAAAAGTCTACTACACTCCCCAGAGGTATGCGAAAGAATGGCAAAATGGGCAATTGAACTAAGCTAGTATGAGATCAGAACTTTAATCAAGGGGCAAGTGTTAGAAGATTTCGTCGCAAACTTCACCGGAGAAATAATTGATCCAGGACGCCCTAAAGAAATTGAGAATGGGTCTTGGAAACTATATGGTTATGGTGCTTCCAACAATAGGGGAGTAGGAGCTGGAGTAATGGTGCAAACCTCATTCGGAGAAACGTTAGAGCATTCTATCTCATTTAGATTTAATGCATCCAATAATGAGGCCGAGTATGAAGTGCTAATAGCTAAAGTATCTTTGTTATGAGAATAGGAGGTAACTGACGTGAAAATATTTTATGATTCCATGTTAATTGTAAAACGGGTCACATGAGAATATATAGCTAAAGACGAGAGGATGATAAGTTATTTACATCGGGAAAAAAATTGTTGAACTTGTTTGAAAGCTATGAGATTCAACAAATCTCGAGAGCTACGAACGGACACGCAGACGCGCTAGGAAATTTAGGATCATCTTTAAGATTCCAGCATAAAAGAAATGCGCCTGTGGAATTCTTAGAGAAATCAAGTGTTCGGCCCTCATCGAATAACGTTGCTAAAGTGGAAATCAGAAAGGAACCCAACTGGTAACATGATTTAATCCCCTATCTTGAAAAAGGAGTACTCCCTCAGGATACACTCCTTGTGAAAAAAGTCCAGCATCAAAATTCAAGGTACATGTTAATAAATGGATTATTATACAGAAAATATTTTTCAGGACCGTACTTAGAATGCTTGAAGGAGAAAGAAGCGCAGTATGTCTTAGCCGAAATTCATGAAGAAGTATGCGGGAATCACACTGGAGGAAGATCGTTAGCTCACAAAGTCCTAAATGAGGGACATTACTGGCCTAAAATGCATCGAGACGTCAATCAATATGTAAAGAAATGTGATAAATGCCAACGATTTTCCCCAGTCTCCAGAATGGCTCCGGGAGAACTGAACACAGTAGCAAGCCCATGGACTTTTATGTAGTGGGCACTCGACATCATTGGTCCACTCCCTATAGCGCCATCTCAGAAGCGCTTCCTACTGGTGGCCACAAACTACTTCACAAAATGGAAAGAAGCGAAGGCTTTCGCAAGAATCTGAGATGAAGATGTCAAAGTGTTTTTGTGGAAAAACATAATATGTAGATACGGAATACCAAATATATTGGTCCCAGATAACAGACTGCAGTTCACAGGAAGAACTGTGAAGGGCTTTTGCGAAGGATTAAAAATCACCAATCGTTTCTCTACTCCATACTATCCACAAAGAAGCAGACAAGCTGAGAGATCAATCGTATCATACTCGACAGCATGAGAAAGCGACTAGAGTCCGTAAAAGGAAAATGGGTAGACGAACTACCAGCTGTACTTTGGGCATATAGAACTACTCCCAGAGAAGTCACTGGAGAAACACCATTCGCCTTAGCATTCGGGGTAAAAGTTGTAATTCCTATCAAAATTGGGAGCCCAATAGTGAGGTCAGAATTAAATGAGCAACATTAACTTCTCAGAAGAATTCAATCAGAGTAACGCAATATAACCAGAAAAGGAGATCTTATTTTCAGAAGAAAAAAATGAAGCAGCGAGAATTCAAAAATGAGATCTAATCCTAAGAAAACTTTTCAATAAAAATGGAAGTTTGGGCCAACTTGGGAAAGACCATAGATCATCAGTGGCATAGGAGGAACCATATATTATTACTTGAAGACGGAGGAAGGAGCAGACCTGGCAAAACCATGGAATGCATTTCATTTAAAGACGTACTTTGCATAATTGTAATTTTATAGTGAATATTTTCCCGTAGTTTTTTTTCTGCAAGGGTTTTCCACGTTAAAATATATGGCATCAACTCTCTAACTCTTTTACCCAGAAAGCACATTAAGGAGCAAGGGCGTAAGTCTTGGGAGGGGTAATTCGTAAGTACTACTCTCATAATGAACTAAGGGCGTAAATCCTTAGGAGGGGAAATTCGTACGTCATACTCTCAGAATGAACTAAGGGCGTAAGTTCTTGGGAGGAGCAATTAATAAGTCCTACTCTCAGAAGGAACTAAGGGTGTAAGTACTTGGGAGGGGAAATTCATAAGTTCTACTCTCAAAATTAATTAAAGTCAAAGTACTAAAAAATGGACAAGAAGAGCTGAGCTCAGACTAGAAGAAAAAAGAGCTGAGCTCAGACTAGAAGAAAGAAAAGCTGAGCTCAAACCAGAAAGCTCAGAAGTTCATAACATAAAAGCTTCAGGAGCTGAGCTCAGACTAGATAGCTCAAACCAGAACCTCGAAGGAGAAAAGAAGGACGAAAATCCAAACCTCCAAACGGAAGAGGAAAAAGAAAATTAAGGAAAGAACTTCATAGCATAAATTCTTTAGTGGAAAAGTAAAACGAAGGAGACCTGCTAAGAATAAGAATGTCCAAAAAGTTGTTACTTCACTTCAAGACAAGCAATACATATGGTAGTCTATAAGGTACAATTTTTAATACATTAATAATTCTAATTGATATAGCTTCGAAGTATGATAAAAATCAAGGAATCCAAAAAATCTTCTACATTGATGAAAAAGAAAGTACAAAAAAGAGTTACAATTGAAATAAAAAGAAGCTAAAGAGAAGCAGTATCCTTATTCTCAACCCCAGAAGAGATCTTAGTAGGGGTCGAAGCATCTCTTGCAATGGGAGTATCATCAGCAACTCAAGAAGGGTTGATTTTGGCTTGGCCTGCAAAAGTGGTGGCTTCACTCTGCTCATAACCAGGAACATCGCAGAGGGAGTTTTTGGAGGGGCCTTCATCGATCCGTCTCTGTAACCCATACTGTAGATTACTTGCTCATTTTAATAAAAAAAATTGGCCTGATATTCTTCTCCAACCTCTTTCTCTTTATGTTCCAAAGTTTGAGCTTTGCTTGCCTCAACAGTTGCAGAGACTTCTCAGTAGTCTTCAATGCCTCCTTCGCATCCCTTAGAGATTCTGTCAGACTCAGATTCTTTGCATTAACCCTATCAACTTCTAGCACTTGCTTATTCACTATCTCATCAAGCATAGTCTTTGACTCTTTTAATTTAGCAAGCTCTTCGTGAAAACCTTCAATAATGCCAACAGAATGAGCAACGTCCCTTCGGAGCTTCTGCAACGCCAAATCTCAAGCAGCAGAATGCTCTTGGAGAGCATTATGGTGAATAATGGCCTGAAGAGAAAACAAAAATAGTAAGAAAAATGTAAGGGAATAATCAAGAAGAAGGAAAAGGACAAAGAACCATACTCTGACTAAGTCGTGACTAAGAGAAGAAACGAGGTCGCCAACTCTAGAGTTCTGAGTTCTAACCAAATCAGCCAAAGACCTAATCCCACGGGCAACAGTGTGAGAAGACACATCATCCAAAAAGTAGACTATTGTTGGTATATCAGTGAATTTTTTAAACTGCCAAGTATCAGAACCTCCAGCCCTAAGATCCAGAAGTAGGATCTTGACTAGTGGCTGGCAGAACTGGAGTAGGAACATCAAGAGAAGGAGGAGTAGCAGAATTGTGGGTAAATCCTCACCCTAAATGGAAGGAACATCTAAAATGAGAGGTTCCCTTAAAGAGCTGGTCTCATTAGATATGGGGTGAGTTCGCCTCCCGACTTCACCCACCATAGTACGTACGAAGTCATTTCGACATATTGAGATTGTTTTCACTCTCTGAAATAAAGTGTTTTCCTTTGAAGATTCAGAACCAAAACTGCTGGGAGAAGAATGGCTAGAAGAGACACATGAATCTCTCACTAGATAGGAAGAAGTCGATGGGCCATATGTGGAAGACAGAACTGGAGGAGAGACAATGGGAAGATCTCGCGGTAGAACGGACAATGGCATGGCAATGAGTGGCACGACTGAACTCGGGGGTTGAGAGCAGAGAAGCATGACTTTATCGCACGGGTCTAGGAGCTTGGACCACTTTTTCTGCTGGCAATGGAAGGCAAGGATTATTTTCTCTTCAGTCTCTTGGGTTATGTAAGGCCTCATGTTCTTAAGTTTATCTACAGGAAAATAGAGAATCAACATATAAAAAAAGAGGATGAAGAAAAAATGAGTAACAATGGTAAACATAAAGAGAAATAGTGTTGGGAAATGGGGCTCCTGCTAATTACTGAAAGTCCCCCAGTTCTTGGGAATTCTCCAGCGGCCATCACCACCCCAATTTCCACCAATCACAAGGACATCCCTCTCCCAATTTTTATCCCTCGGGGGAATGTTGGTTACCATTGGCCCTCTCTTTTCTGAAACCTGATTGGAATGATAGTAAATCTCATCCCTAGGTTTAATTACATAATAGCATCTCAATTCGTCGACTCCTAAACCCAAACCAAATTTCCTATTCAAAGCCTCAAAATCGAGGAGGATCCTATAGGTGCTGGGAGTAAATTGTGAAGGGGTAAGACCACACCAGTGGAAGAACTCTTGGAAAAATGGGGAGAAAGGAAGTCTAAGGCCCATAGCAATATACATTAGACTTAAAGTTATCTGGTATGGAGGCCTACAAGGATGACCTAGGTGCCTACTCTCGCCTAAACCAACTACAACATCAGGAGGAAAGGCGACATGAAAGATAGAAAGAAACTCACTAAGCTCAGCCGAATTTCTAACTAGAGGAACAGTAGGCTTAAACTTAACTCCACCCAGACTCATGGATACTGGAATTACTAACAGCAAAGAAAAGAGAAGTAGAGTAGACAGAACACTTACGATGAAGAAGAGAGGAAAGTAAACAAAATGAAAGGGAGAGGAAGAATTTATATTGGATTCAGACATGAAAGGTTATAAAAATTAATTAAGAGAAATGAAATGATGACTGACACGCGCTTGATTGAAGGAAAATCTGTAGGAGAAAATGGGCCATCGCTGCTAACGCCTATTGAGAGGTTGACAGCTGGAAAGAATGATGGCATATTCTGATAAAAAGATAAATAACGACCATTAAATTTGAGTATGAGAATGGGAAGCGACAAAAAAATTAAATGAGGAGAGTCAAAGCATCATAACCGAAATCGAAGCATCAGAACAGACGCTTTGCAAGAACGGAAATCGAACCATCAAAATAGATGCTTAGCGAGAACGGATATCGAAGCATCATGATAGGCATTTAGCAAGAATGGAAGTTGAAGCATCAGAACAAATGCTTAGCAAGAACGAATATCGAAGCATTAGGACAGGCATTTAACGTGAATGGGAATTGGAGCGTCAGAATAGACCACTGATGAGAACAGAAGAACAAAACGACAGAAGAAAAAACTCACGCAGCCATCAAATGCACACCATTTGGTAAAGTAACTATTATTATTGTTAAAATTTTGTAGGTCATTACTATTGCAGGTCCTAATAAATCTGGTGTTGAAGATCGAAGAATCAAATCATTACACTTGAATGAAGAGAGACTTCATCAAGTGTAACATGGGCTAATGAACAGGAACAATTTTAGGTATTTAGTCACGTCAGTAGAGAAGAAAGATAATTAAAGCAAATACCACGAAAGCATTATGAAGATGGTTGAATTTGCCATGTTGGCAGATCTGAAGAAATTGATCTGAAGCTACTCGCCTGGTCAAGTAGCCAAAGTATAAAAGTCACATAAGAAGTCACGTAAGCCACAGAAGTCAATCAAGGGAAGAAGAAGGAATTATTGTCATGGAAGAGCTGGCAACAATCATCACGACTGTCAGATTCACCACACTATATCCAACGGCTCAAAATTAAAAAGTTGTTAATACTGATAAGCATTGCTCAGTCATTCAACTAAAAGATGAAGCAAATTTTGAAGGATAAGCTCAATCTCGAAGAATATTTCATTTATTCTTTATTTATTTTGGAAATTTGATTGTAATACAAGCCTATAAATATACAGGTCAAATTGTGAATTAAAAGATCATTGAATACAAGCCAGTGAAATTTACTCATTTTCATGTTTTATTTCTCCGTTCTCATTACTTTCTAGTGTAAGGGAAAAATTCATTTACAACCACTATCACTTCATAGATTACAGAACATAACCAAATATGACAATTATATTTTACAAGCAATTGAACTGCACGCAATTGAATTACAATGATTATTCTAGATTGCATGAATCAAACGACCCCTAAACTTAATCCATTTGCGTGGTAAATCAATATTGTCGTATGAAAAATCATCCATTTTGAGGAATAGCTTTAACAAAGGAAGACGTGTATATTTTGTACTTACAGCTGCTAAAACTACCTAATTTTGTAAGACACGAGGGTTTTTGCAAAAAAACACTATGTATGACTACAAAAATTGCCAAAAGAATGTATTGCTAATATGATTGCAAATCGCTACAAATGCATGATTTATCTTTTGCTTGTTTATGATTCATCATGTTTGTGATGTGAAAATGATTTTTTAAGAAAGTGAGATAAGATACAATGATTTTAAACACTCTCAATTATCTGAAAGCACATTAATTAATAGAATTAATAAAGTATTTTAAAGAAAATTTCCCCAACTTATTTAAAAACAAGTAAACTTATTCGCAAGCTTATTTTTATACAACTTTTTATATTTTTGGAAAACTTGTATAGTATTTTACTTGTCACGAATTATAATGGATCACATAGAATGGAGAATAAAGGTTTAAATCAATGAAAGGTGTAAAATAGTGAAAGCTCAATCATTGACTGACCATAGGGGAAACTGTTAGCCATATATCTCGATGAGATAATTTTTTATGATCACAAAACATTGAAGTTACTAATACATTTAAACAAGTTTGCTGAGGCTATTGAAAAATTGTCATAAGACATGCTGATTGAAGATCATGAAAATATTTATTTCCATAGGAGCTCATAAAGCATGAAGATTAAAAATCATGAAAATATTTATTTTCATATAATTTTTATTAGGAGTTTACTCATTTTATTTACATTTATTAAAGCTCAATTTATTTAGGGATACGTATCCCTATATTAAGTCTTCATCCATAAAAATCCTATATATAAAAAATCATACCTCTCTTGCCAAATAGACCTAATACATGAGATATCACAAATAAAGTAATTTTCAATTTCAATTAGATAAAGAGAGATGGAGTTTATCCAAATAGTTTTTTGCCATATTGTGTTTTTTTTTGTCAAAGGCAAAAATTTGTAATAACCAAAAGTATTACACTTTTACAAGAGGTATATCCCAGGTAATTAACATGTAAGATAGTGCAAGTTTAAAGCTAGATAGGAAGAATATACATACTACATTGATACATAAAGAGCACACATGACAAACTAACAAGAACACCGCAATGAAGATACATCACATAAACCACGCCAAGAAATCGCACATAGCAAACTAAAGTTGAAAACTAATCCAAACCAGAAAACAACATACACAACCCATCAGACAACCTACACTATCAACCTAGTTAATCACCTCAAGAATAAGTCAGTGTACTACAAAAATCAACACGAGCAAGCCTAATAGCACAGATCGAAAAACTAATACAAAAAATAGCATTATGACCAAATACTCAGAACGACCAAACGATGACCTCACCAGGTAACCTCGACAATGGAACCCAGGAGGTACAGCCTCTTCTGTCACAGAAAAAGCAACAGGTATTGTGAGTAGCTCAGATCTGATCAAACTCTCTCTGTAATAATGCACAGACCAACGAAAGACCTCTCCATTCAGCCTCGGCGATGGAAGAATCTAGGACGTACCGACTCATATTCCTTAGCCGAGTGAAAATCAAGACCTCAATATATCCAAGAACGAAAAAACAGAGGAGAAAATGCACGCATAATTTATACACATCCATCCTCAATCCAATAAGGGGAAGAACACAACTCCAGTTGGGTCTAAAGCGGCCACCGCAGGTAGGGGAACTGCCGACCAGTCACGGCCTAAGTAAGGAAATCATCGTCAAAGAGTCCTCGACACCAATTTTCCTCTGATGAAGTAAGTCACACAGATTTGGAAATTTGTCAGAATCTAAAGAGAAACGCGAGGCTCCCATCATGTTTCACCAAAGGAATCCTCGACGAAGCAGGACCTTGGTATTATAGAACACATCCTCACCGGCTGCCAGATATGGTGACCAGAGTTCAAAATGATGAACCTGGCCTAAACTCACCACGAAGACCTAAATGGAAACCAAAGCCACGCCTCATAAACGCCTCAAAAACCTCACCATAAGAGGAAGAAACGGAGCCCAGCTCTCCGATTCGCACAACTCAGAAACAACGTAAGACAAGAGGCCGAGCACCACAACGACAACTTCACCTAGCCTCTCCCTCTGAAGCATTGCACACATACTATGTAGGCAGGGACTTTTGAGCCTGAGCTTTCTGGGTAGTGAGGTGGTCCGTGAAGGTGAAAGAACATTTGTGTTAAGCAAGTAGAGTAGTCAAGCTAGAGAGGAAAAAAAACAAGAAGCGGTTTTCGTTCGATCGATGAAATCAATCGTACTTTCACTGTTGTGGATAAGACCTTCATAAAGCACCTTTGGGCAATAGCTACTATTGGGTTCCAATTCTGAGATCAATTCAACAATGAAAGTCTTCAAGCAATGATATTATCTATGTCATTTCTCTTGATGTACGATACAAAAGGTGACTTTTGAGAGTCACTCAACCCTTTGACCTTGTCTCAAAAAAGACGTGTGGGCAAGTCGATCAAAGTCAGAGCATGGATGGAATGTTTATTATTGTTGCAGTATGACATTTCATTTCCTGTTCGGTTTTACGCTTAAGGGAAGAAATGTTCTTGGTGGATGCAGGATCTGGGACGCCCAGAATTTGTATGCAAGATGAGCCTACAGGAGTGTCGATCAACCGAGTCATCAGGTTTGAGAATAAGGTGGGATCCCTATTTCACTAGAGTAAGAAGAGAAGGAGGATCCCAGCCCTAAGCTCATCGGAGCCTAGGGCCCGGCTCGACAGATCTACAAGCGAGGGGGCCTAAACGGTGAAAGTTTGGGGAATGTTTCTAGAGAGAGGTGAGACTCTCTCTCTCTAAAAACCCTATATTATAATAATGTTTTTAAACATTTTGTTATTTTGGGTAGTGGCATTACTTGCATTTTAGGTCAAAAAATTTTTGTCCTCCTTATTGAGGATGGAGTGTCATTTTTTTGTGTATATTCAAAATTTGAAAATTTTCCTTCTAAACCCTAACCTTCATCTTCTCTATAAATACACCCAATTTCTCTTCACAAAACACAATTCATAGCCAAGATACTTGCTCCTAAAACTCTTCTATACTCTCAAAATGGTATCTTATACTGGATGCTAGAGACAAATGACCAGTGATGAATCAAAGATCACTCAAATTTATCAAAAAAAAGATATGTTACCTTTGGAGATGATAAGAAAGGTAAAATCATTGGTATTATTGGCTTTGTGAGTAAAGAATCTTCACATGCTATAGATAAAATTCTAATTGTAGATGATCTAAAGCATAATTTATT
Source organism: Datisca glomerata (assembly GCA_003255025.1). NCBI lineage: Eukaryota > Viridiplantae > Streptophyta > Magnoliopsida > Cucurbitales > Datiscaceae > Datisca > Datisca glomerata. The sequence continues at coordinate 10,580 of QANY01011952.1, read as the reverse complement.
TAGCATAAGTCAACCTTGTGATAAAAACTATAGAGTAATTTTTAAAAAAAGATTTTTATCAAATTATAGATAAAGTATCAAATAAAATTTTATTTATTAGACAAATGGACGTAAATGTCTACACTATTAATCTAAGTGATTTCCAAAATCATAATGAAAAATGTTTTCTTAATTTTGACAATGATAGTTGGTTACGTCATAGAAGACTTGGACATGCTAGCATGGATTTATATTCAAAATTATTAAAAAGTGATTTAGTAAAAGGTCATTTAAATATAAATGTTGTGAAAGACTAAATTTGTGAGGCATGTCAAATGGATAAACAAGTTAAGACCATTTTCCAATCAAAAAATATAGTGTCAACCACTAGGCCATTGTAATTACTACACATGGACTTATTTGGCCCTTAAAAAATTTCAAGTCTTGGGGGTAAACACTATGCATTTATCATAGTTGATGATTTTTCAAGATATATTTGGGTTTTATTTCTAAAAAACAAGGATGAAACTTTAAAAGTATTTTCAAAGTTTTGCAAACTAGTTCAAAATGAAATTGTGGAGAATTTAAAAATGGAAACTTTGAAACTTTTTACGATAAAAATGATTTTTTTACATGAGTTTTCTACTCCTAAAACTCCACAATAAATGGTGTTGTTGAGAGAAAAAAATCCGTCCCTACAAGAAATGGCAAGAATAATGATAAATGAGAATGACTTATCTAAATATTTTTGGGTCAAAGCTGTTAATACGTCTTGCTACATTATGAATCGTGTTTTACTTAGACCCTTATGAACTTTGGAATAATAAAATTCCTAATATTATCTATTTCAAAGTTTTTAGGTGCGAATGTTTTATTTAAAAAAAAAAAGACAACCTTAGTAAGTTCGATTCTAAAACCAACTTAGGAATATTTTTAGGATATTTCATATCTAACAAAGCGTATAGAGTTTATAATAGAAGAACATTAGTTATGTAAGAATCAATGCATGTTATATTCGATGAATCCATTCCCTCTAACATCTTTTATGATCAAGATGATGAAGTTATTAGAAAGGTGGAATGAGTTAATAACAATACTAATGAAGGATCAATAAAATGTCAAAGTACAAGATTGCAACCAACTTCTAAAAGAATGAAAGTTTGTGAAAGATCATCCAAATGAGTTCTTAATGAGAAACATATCAAAAGCGGTAGGGACTCATTCTACACTTCATAATATTTGTAACGTTGCTTTTATTTCTCAACTAAGCCTAAATCTTTTTTTGAAGCCGAAAAAGATGAGTATGGGATAGTTGTTATGCAAGAAAAACTTAATTTAAAAGAAGTAATGTATGAGAACTTGTTTCTAGACCCTCTAATCACTCGATAATTGATACTAAGTGGGTGTTTAGAAATAAGGTAGATGAAAATGGTATTGTTACTTGATATAAAACTAGATTAGTGGCACAATGATATAATCAAGAATAAGGTATAGATTATGATGAAACTTCCACTCCTGTTGCTAGACTTGAGTAAATAAAAATGCTATTAGCATTTGCATATTCAAAAAAAATTATTTTATATCAAATGGATGTCAAGAGTTCCTTTTTAAATTGATGCATTATGGAGAAAGTTTATGTAGAACAACCTCCCGGTTTTCAAAGTTTGAATTTTTCAAATCACATATATCAACTTAAAAAGGCCATCTATCAACTAAAATAAGCTCATAGAGCTTGGTATGAAAGGCTACATAAATTTATTATTGATGATGGATTTAACATGGGCAAAATAGATAACATCATTTTCATAAAATCAAAAGGCAGTGATATCTTAATTGTCTAAATATATGTAGATGATATAATTTTCCGTGCCACTAACAAATCATTCTACAAGAATTTTACAAGCTCCATGAGTAAAGAGTATGAAATGAGCATGATGGGAGAATTGAACTTCTTCCTTGGACTACAAATCAAGCAAATAAAAGGATGAGATCTTCATAAACTAAGAAAAATGCACCAAGGGTTTGCTCAAGAAGTTTGGCATGGAGAATATAAAGGTAGTAATACTCCAATAAGTATCACCACAGAGCTAGACAAGCATGAGAAAGGTAAAAACATCGATATAAAGAGATATCGAGGTATGGTTGGATCTCTGCTTTATTTAACTGCTAGTCGATCCAATATCGTGTTTAGTGTATATTTATGTGCTCATTTTCAAACCTGTCCAAAAAATCACATTTACAAACTATTAATATAAATTTTAAATATTTACATGGAACAACTAAATTTGGCATTTGATATCTAAAATATGATAATCTTGATTGAATTGGATATTCTAATTTGAATTTTTCTTGGAGCTTAACCGATAGAAAAAGTACGAGTGATACATGTCAATTTTTAGGACACTTACTTGTTTCTTGGTTTAGCAAAAAGTAAAATTCAATAGCATTATCAACCGTCGAAGCCGAATATATTTATGCCGGTAGTTGTTGTACTCAACTTTTATGGATGAAGCAAACTCTAAAAGATTTTAGTTTGGTTCTTGAAATGTTCATTTTAGATGTTATAATACTAGCACAATCTATGTTTCCAAAACCATCAAGGGGATATTTCACTAAAGTTTATGGACACTACGAATCAACTTGCAGATATTTTCATAAATCCATTTAATGTTGAAAGTTTTTACAAAAATAGGCTTACTTTGGGAATTGTAGATATTAGTTCATTATTTTTCTACTTATTATGTCAAGGTAAAATCATAAAAGTATTTTTACCTCATTATTATTGGTTTATTATTTTTTATGATAACAGAGGGGGATGGAATAAAATATACTTAAAAGTTATGTTTTAAGCATATATTTAGAGGGAATAAATTAAATTCATTTGATTAAATATGTTTTTGTCTCAATGGTTTGTCATCATAAAAAATGGAGAGACTGTTAGCCTTATATCTCGATGAGATAACTTTTGATGTCAAAATATTGAAGTTACTAATAAATTTAATAAAGTTTGCAGAGGCTATTGAAAAATTGTCACAAGACATGCTAATTGAAGATCATGAAAATATTTATTTTTATAGGAGCTCATAAAGCATGAAGATTGAAAATCATGAAAATATTTACTTTCATTTAATTTTTATTAAGAGTTTACTCATTTTATTTTCCTTTATTAAAGCTCAATTTATTTAGCAATATCTATCCCTAAATTAAGTCTCCATCCATAAAAAGCCCAAACACCAAAAATCACATCTTTCTTGCCAAATAGACAAAATATATGAGATGATCACAAACAAAGTAAGTTTCAATTTCAGGTAGATAAAGAAATATGGAGTTTACCCAAATAGTTTTTTGCTATATTGTGTTATTTTGAGTAGGAGTATTTCTTGTCTTTTAGGTCAATGATTTTTTGTCATTCTGATTAATGATGAAGTGTCATTTTCTTTGTGTATATTCAAAACTTAAAATTTTACCTCCTAAACCCTAACCTACATGTCCTCTATAAATACACGTCATTTCTCTTCACAAAATACATTCATAGCCAAGAGACTTATTCTTAAAACTCTTCCAATACTCTCCTAAATCTCTCTTAATATTTTAAACTTTATACTTGTAAATTTCTTGAGTGAGCAGGATAATTTTTTGTGAGTTTGGATTGGAGATTCTATTTTTTTAGAGAGTTATTATAAGAGATCACTTAATATTGATACACATAGCCTTATGGAGTTCAGTTGGCATTAATAAGTCAATTGAGTTTGTAAGGTTTGATCTTCACTCTTAAGAAGATCGTGAGATTAAAAATCTTCAAGGGAGCCTTGGAGCGTGAACGTAGGGATATGATTTCCCGAAACACGTAGAAAATATTATGCACCTATTTTCTTCTTATTCTTTTATTTTGATTTTGTGCTATCTATTTTTCGCACTTCAATCTTTCGCACTTAAGTTTCCACAATTTATTTGATTAGTTTGCTTTATATTTTCACATTTATATTATCGTAAATATTATTTACTTTTACGCATTTATCTATTATTTATTTATCTTTTCAAACGTTAAACTCATGGAATATTGAAGTTAATTCTTGAATATTCATTTTCTACTTGAGTACGAAATTTTTTTTAATTTAAATAAGATCACCTAATTCACCTCAATTTTGGGTCAGCATGTCGATCCTACAACATATTCTTTCGAGGTAAGTCATAAATGTCTGAAGAAGCATCTATTGACCATAAAACAACATTGGTTCTGAATCTTTAGATGCGGTCCCCATTTACATAGCAGGGTTGTAGGTCAATCCTCAACTATAACTTGTAATTATGATTCTTTGATCCTTAGCACCGCACCCAATCGTGCTTTGAAAAGAAAAACAAATCTCTATCCACATAATTATGATTTGTATGAAGAATAATATTAATAATTGGTTATAAAACTAATTACTTCATGATTGATAAAACAGTAATTCTAGCCTGGTAATATTATGTCTCGTATATGCATAGTCTTATATATTATACTATTTAGTTTTAATTTGATGTTAGTTTGGTTTAATTTGAACATAAGTGTAGAGTCACTTGTTCATTGAAAATTTCAGAAGAGCAAACACTCCGACACTTATAGCTAGTATTAGCATATATTAGAACTGCCTAATGTAACTGGACGAGGAGTTGCCTTTGAGTTGTTTAGACTAATCTGGATTTAGATTAAGTCATATAGTAAATTATAGAAAATATTTTTTTATTTTCAGTAAATAGATCTGTGTCGTTCATATCATAACACACAATTTATATCATCAGCTTCTCAATAATTGGGAGGCCCAACTAATGGGAATCTGTCACTTTAACAAGTTTTTACTAGAAGTTAACTAGTTTTTTTATATTTTGACAAAATGAGTAACACATCGGTTATCCTCCATAACCACACTATGAGATCTCAGTTTCAACCATAATATTGTATTACATCCAGGGGACATGTTGGGGTTTTTCCTTCCCAAACAAAAAAGAGAACTGTAAAAATGTCTGGAAAACATTTTTATTGGGAAAATGATCAAAATAAGGTAAGTAGTTTATTTATACTCGTGTAATTTTGATAAATAAACTATTTTATTTTGATTATTTTCTCATTTTTGTAAATAACAAATTTTATGGCTATTTTTTACCGTTTGAACTGAAAAGTTAACTTTTCTTATCATTTTCTGACAAAAAATTTTTATATCTATCTATAAACACCGATTTGTCATGAATACACAAGAAAAACACTTCAAACTGTTGATTTATTGCCAAAGATGGCTTAGAACCATGTTTTTAGCCCAGATCTAGATGCTGAACGTTTCAGTTATGGCCATTGAGCGACTATAAGATTTTGATATTATTTCTAAAGCCCAATAAAATTGTAACGTTGACAACAATTATTGTACTTTTGAGTTATTAGATCATTAACATTTTCATATCCATGCTAATATCATGTTTGAATTTTACAATGTGTGGGCCAGTCATATAGTTCAAAGAAATTGGAAAGTAAATCTGTCATTTTTTTCTTCAAAAATTAACTAGATTAGTCCGGTGTAAATAAAAGAAATTCAATAATCTAGCAAAATGCAGAATATAGAATTCACAGATTCAGTAAACAATTTCTCTAAACACAAAACCCCTATCCATTAAGGTTACAAGAATCAGTAAAACTTGAATTGAAAAATACACTTAAATCAAAAAACAAATCAAAATTAACTATAAACCCTAATTCAACACATTAGGATTACATAATCCGTACAAATAAATCAATAAATAAGAACCCTGACAATCTCTAAAATTAAAAAAATTAAGGTAATAAATCAATAAAATTAAAGCCTTGGAACTCTCAATAACACAAAACGTAAATTTGCTCAAATTTACTAAGATATGCTCAGTCTACTCATGTCCGCTCAGATCTACTCAGATTTGCTCGATTGTAGAAACTTGAACGAGGGGCGAGGGAGAGAACGCCACGAGAGATAGCCGTTGCAAGAGAAAGAGTCGTTGAACTTCATCGCCAGAGAGAGAAGAGCACTGCGGGAGAGAGAATGTGAGTGCAAGAGAAGAGCACGTAGTTTATAGATATGTACTCAATGATATATAATAATATACTATGTTATGTATATTTACCATAGTATATTTTAATATACTATCAGTGTATCATAGTATGTATGTAGTATATTTTTACATCATCAGTATATCATAATATATCTATAGTATGTTTGTCTATACTGTTAGTATATTTTTATATATCATGTTGTACCATACTACCCAAGCCTAGCCCCTCCTTCTTCTTCATCCCTCTCGCTCGAAAACCAGAAATAGAGGGAGGAAGAGAATTGTTACATAAAAAAGAATAAAGATTAATATACTTGGTTTCAATTGTTGATTAATTTCGTATAAACTTCTACAGAGGATGAAGATAAATTCGCAAAGTTTGACAAAAAAAACTAAAATCAAATTCGAATAAACTGTTTGAATTTGTCAAGAATATAACCAAACTCAATCCAAATAAATCTCTCTATTGTAGTTTCAGAATTTTCAGAACAAAACAAATAGAGATGAAGATGAAAACTCAAATCAACAAAGCTTTAAAACTGCATCAATGGAAGTCACAGAAAGACGCGAAGAAGAAGGAAAAAACCTAACACACAAATCAATTATAATAAAGGCATAAAGGTAAAATAACAAAAAGAATCTTAACTATCTATTTTTCTCTTCTCCATTTCGATTGTACGTGTAAAATTACAAAAAAAAAATAGACACTACAAAAATAAGACTTAAACTTGATTAAATCTTTAATTTTCCTTTTAAAATTTAAATTGAAGTAGAACATTTTGATGCTTCCTTATTTTATAAGAAACAAAATTTGTATTAATGTATGAAATGTACAATAAGGTTCGATGGATAAGCGTTCCAACCGAACACCAAAAGAACATTTTGATGCTTTCTGATCTAAAACAAAGGTGATTCTGTTTTCTTTATTAAAAAAAATACGACCCATCTTTCCTTTTGCAAAAAAAAAAGAGGGTTAGGATCAAGGGTTCATCCGAAGACAATAGGGCTCTTCCTCTTATGCATTCGCATTATCTTTTTTATTTCACTAATCATCTTTACCGACTAATAAAATTTCAAAAACCACAACTACCAGAATTTCATTACAGGGGAGAGAACATACA